>JARQOC010000002.1:505565718-505868047 GCA_033576535.1 Allobates femoralis
ATAGGCTGTGGGTGCTATTTCAGCCATCACGTTTCACTTAAATAGATTTCAGCTTCTTTTCGATAACACTGACAACAGAGATTTTCTAAAACTCTTACACAATCTCCTCCTTAAAGGAGTAGTCCGTACACAGCAATGGCAATAGCAGTTATATAGTGTGGAGAGGGAATTAATTAATTACACTGGGGACACAATTTTTTAGGAGTTAGGTCAGACAACTGTTCTTAATTAATTTTTGGATGCTGAATCCAGAAATGATCTCAGTTTTTTCTCTATCACGTCAAGTTTTTGAACTATAGGATTTGTGTCTTCTCAAAAATATGTAAACTATACTGTACCTAAAAAGTGTTTTGTTTTTTTTAAATAGTACAAATATGAACAAAAAATGAAATATATAAGAAATAGGCATGACAAGTATGTTTTTTAACACTATCACTAACACGTAATTATATGAGAAAATAGCTTAGATTACAGGCATATATTAGATAGGGAGTTAAGAGAATTGCTGGGCTCGGACAGCTTGGCTAAAGTAAAGACAGGTCTAAATTGTAGTGCCAGTTTTAAGTGGTACAGTCCAAGGATAATTAATACTATATTAACCAACTTGTGAATACAATATTTAATGAGTAGGGATATGTCTCTCAATGTGAAAGGCTGGTGTCAGACTTGCGCCTGCCCCAGCTCCTGACGGCAGAAGCTGACAGCGTTAACGGGAAGCCCTGGCTGCCGATGCTGCCCCATAGCAACCCACAGTGTACCTTGACAGCGGCCACACACAGAGCTGCAGGAGATCCGCTTTTCAGCAGTGCACAGGAAAATGCTGCTGACAGCGCTTCCTATGTGATCCTGAAAAGCGGACCTCCTGCAGCTCTGTGTGCAGCCGCTGTCAAGGTACACTGTGAGTTGGTATGGGGCAGTGTCTGCAGCCAGGGCTTCCCGTCAATGCTGGCCGCTTGTGCTGAAAACTTTTAAGTTTTCAGCGGAGCCGTCAGGAGCTGGGGCATATGCAAGTCTGACCCCAGCCAAAGTGATATAGTTACTATTTCATATGGTCAAAACTCATGGATCTTATCAGCCAGGTGCTACAAGTCAAATGTGGCTTCTCTGCTACCGGTTGGGGCAGGGGCGAAAACAGACAAAAGAGGGCCCTTGAGCAAGAACATTATTATGGCCCTTTACAGTACAACAGATCATCACAATGCACAACTTTACATACTTTAGAGGTTGAAATGGGCTCTCTTACCCCTTTGGGCCTTGTGCAGGTGCACAGGTTGCACCAATGGTATGTCCGCCCCTCAGTTGATGACCAGGGCTATAATATAACAATTTTATATTGAAATCAAAGGAAAACCTGTTAAGAACTGCTTTATCAATAGTGTGACTCCTATCAAGTGAATTTATATTTTATCATGAGTGGTTTAGTGATGGAAAAAGAAAGTGAAGCTGACACAGCAATGAATAGTGTAATAAGAAATATAGTAAAGATCTAATTCGTTTAACGAACTGCAAAATGAAAACAATAACTTTGGCAAAACATTACTTTCACTGAGAATTGCCTACCTGAGGCAGCAATAAACCTAGCTTAGTCAACTTGACAACTGTTGAAAATTGTTGCTATTGCTTCTTGTTATTTGCTTTATGTGTATGTGTTTTTGCCTCCTAAGAGGACTGAAAAACATTTTATGTTCAATGACTGTCATTAATTTAAAAGCAATAGAAAGAAGTATATTGCTTAGTTTGCACAAAGCCTAAATGTATATCAGCCCGCAGAGTTTCAATGTATTGATTATGTCACTGTAATTTGAAAGTGTTTTCATAAACAGCATTAAGTCCATGATTATAGTGTATTTCTTAAAATATCATTTTTTTCTTAGCTATGAAAAGGCTACTTGTATAAAGATACTCTATTGAAATGGTTTTTATGGTAGCAGTCACTTAAAATAACTTCTTGGTCTATAATAAAATGTTGTTCCCTCAGTTTAATGTGAAGTTTTATGGCAGTGCTTGTTTGGTTATAATCCAGTCAATTGATGCCATATTATTAAGGCTTTGTTCTCTTGCTATGTTTCATTACTGTGTTTTTGGGTGCAATGAATATTGAGACCGCTACATTATTCATGGCATCACAACTGGTGAAAACTTAATGGACCCCATTATAGATTAATGTAAAATATAAAATAGGGAGGGGGACAAGAGGCGCAATAGTGCTCTATCACTAGTGACACTGATATAATGTGGTGGTGCTGTGAAACCGCTCACCTGTTCCAGTTGTGATCCCCACAACTGGTTTGAAGGCGTTCAGGAAACAATATTCCAAGCTGCTGCAGGACCTCCACCTACCACTGGATAGTGGTATGAATCAAAGAAATGATGGGAGTGCTGGTGTATCACGGTCCGCGCTGCTCCAGGGCTAAATGAAACTCACCCAAGAGTCAGTCAAGTTTTCATCCTAAAGGATGAAAACTTGACTGACTCTTGGGTGAGTTTCATTTAGCCCTGGAGCAGCGCGGACCGTGATACACCAGCACTCCCATTATTTCTTTGATTATAGATTAATAAGATGTATAAGGATTAGTTTGTTTGCATTTAATTGAATCCATCATGCAGTAGTGTTCAAAATAATAGCAGTCCACTGTGACTAACCGGAGCATAAATTATATTGACACATCAAACAATTTACCATTTGGTTTCTTAGACTCTGCATTCATGAGCTGTATGTTTTTGAATTGTGTATTTGAATAATTAATTGAAAGTGGGGTGTGCAAAATAATAGCAGTGTGGAGTTCAAATAGTGAGGCCAATCATTCTGTGAAGAAACAGGTGTGAATCAGGTGGCCCTTATTTAAGGGTGAAGCCAGCACATATTGTACATGCATTTCTCTTTGAAAACCTTAGAAAAAACAGTCATTCAAAACATTAATCAGAACAGTGTACTTTGATTAAAAGTTGGTTGGAGAGGGTAAAACGTATAAAGAATTGCAGCCAATGATGGGCTGATAAGCTTTTCAGGTAAAACGATCTCCAAAGCTTAAAAATTAAAAGCAAAACGATAGAGACATGAAAGAAAAGGGAGGATTACCATTCAAATGGATGGAAAAATAGCCAGGATGACAAAGGCTCAGGCTGGCTTCACACCATGGCGCAGTCCGGTCCGGGGCTGTCAGGCATGAACCTGACAGCCCGGCCGGATCAGTACACAGAACCGGAGGCCAATTGTGCGCTCTGGTCCTGTGTGCAGCCGGATAGCTGTAATTGCAGCTGCAGCTGCTGATTTTTCAAGATTGCGGCTAGCATGGAGCTAGCTGCGATCCTGAAAAAATAGCGGCGTGCATCCACGGTATCCGGTTCCCGGATTCACCCGGACCGGGGCAATCCGGCCCCATAGGTTCCCATGTTAGGGAGAACCGGATTGCCCCGGATCCGGGAGAATCCGGACAATTCGGGCAAATCCGGGATCCGGCTTTTTGGGTGATTTTTCTCCCCGGACACAAAAACATTGCAAACAACATTTTTGTGTCCGGTGAGATTTCTCCCGGATTCCACCGCAGAGATGAAATCGGATGGCAGAGAGCTGCCAACCGGCTCCATCCGGCCCCATAGGCTACTATGGGTCCAAAAACTGGTCCGGGGCTGTCTGGTTTACACCGAACAGCCCTGGACCGGACTGCGCCGTGGTGTGAAGCCAGCCTCAGCCGGTGATCAGCTCTAGAATGATCAAAGACAGTCTCAAGTTACCTGTGAGTACTGTGACAGATAGAAGACACCTGTGTGAAGCTTGAATTGGCAAGAAGTCCATACAAAGTCCAACTGTTAAAAAAAAGACGTGCTGAAGTGGATACAATTTGCCAAAGAACACATCAACTGATCTGCTATTTTTTTTGAATAATCCATTGTTCATTTTTTATTATTTTTTGTAAAGTAGTTCAAAATTATATAGTTTTTTTCATCTTTTTATTAAGAAAACAGTGAGCAATGTTCCCAATGCGCGGAAATTAAAACTATTATAAAGATCTTGGACTTAACTCATGTTTTGAAACATACTGTGTTATTTGGAACTCAACTGTACATGTCATAATGCCGATTAGACTTTAAATTATTATAATGTGAACATTGTAACTGACATAACTAATGTTACGTAAGAGGTTTAGTTATCAAAAACTATTTGTTGCACTAATTAGATAAACAATACTTCCCCAAAAAACAGAAATCAATCTTTACATCCCTATGGTATTTCCTTTGAAGCACCACTCTAGCTTTTTTGTTATATAGCTTAAGTGGTGTTTTTAATCTAAGGTCGCTTTGCTTGTCTTATACACTGCTTCCAGTGTCTTCATCTTATTACACAAATGCTCCTGTCAGTCTCCAGTAGTTTGTGACTTGATTGATCACTAAAGTGTTACATGGAGCATGCTGCAGTTGAACTTCTCAATGCAAGTGTAAGAGAGCCTCATTCTGGCCTTGTTATGGCCCTCATAGACTTGCATTAAGAGCTTGTGACATAAGTTCTGGCTTCTGGAAAGCCAATGGTTGCAAACACAAGATGGCGCCATAGCAGCATTGATAAAAAATGAGAGATGTAAAACGAGGGCAGATTAGATAGAAGCACATGCGCAGTGAAAAGACAACTGTTAGAAGGGTACTTAACACTTATACAATGACTTGGATGCTGCTGTATTTATAACTGACACCTCTTTAAATCCTAGCAACAGTCAGTAAACCCTGTTCTCATTAACCTTAACACTGATCAATACAACAATTTACGTTGTTAGAATAGAGAGGATCACTTTACTTATCCCCATAATGACCATGAGCTATTTTGGGGCATGTGTTGCTGGCACAGTGGTTTCATATATTGAACTATTGATCTGTCATTAGCACCTTTACTGTTTTACACTGTCCAGACAAACAAGATGTTTCAGTTTCAATATATAAACAATCATACAGCTCTAAAAAAAAGCTTATTAAATTTGTTTTTAAAAGTTTTTTTTATATCAATGGCATCAATTTGAACAATTCCCTAAATTCAAATTCACAAATCAAAATTTTGCGGGATTCATTTGAATCAAATCTAGCAAAATGGCAGTCTGTTAGTGTGGCGCCCCTCTGGCTAGGCACCACAGAGAGGTATTGCACTCTGACAACAAATGTGGTATCTCTGTAAGTTGTCAGTTCAGGGTTTAACCTATGGAGTCTGGTTTTACACACACACACCAGGACTAGGCCACCTAGTATAAAGGGACTGATAATTTAGTAGGTCCAGAAAAGGGGGTGGAGCCTAGGTTAGTGAAGGAGTAGTTGAGTTACAGTTTACCTCAGACAGTGATGGGAAGGCAGTCAGGGAGGACGCACCTGACAGCACCGCTGACAGGAGGGATCCCCATCTCTAAGAGGGGGCCCAGGACAGAAAGGATGGACCAGAACTGGTTGGAGCCGGCTGGTTCAGTCCGGGGAACAAACCGGCAACATGGGAAGCCGAGGCAGTCAGTAGTTTACCTCTGGCCTCAAACGATGAGCTGCGGGCCCATAATCACTGGGTAACCGTTAGCGCCACAAAGGTACCTCGCCCCTCAGTACCATAACAATCAAGATCACAGGAGCATCGTCCGGATTCCGGTGGCGGGAGGTCCTGAAGTTTACCACTCCCATCCGTACCATAAAGGAAATCCGTGCTCCACTGTGGAAGATCAGGGACTAGGGGAGAGCTCTGTAAGGGTGGTGAAAGACAGAGAAGAGAAGATTAGACCCTGAAGACTTGAGAAGGAACATCTGAGACTCCATAGGGGGACCCTGAACCGGCAACAGACTCCTGTTAAACCAGACTGTACTGTGTTTCCCTTATCATCTGCTGTACCCAGTAAAGTGGAGTTAGAGTTGAACTGTCTCTGTCATCTTTTTCTTGCGGTGCCCGGAGGGCTTCAGCACGATCAGCTGCATCGCACCTGAGGGGTAGAACAACCACTACTCCCCTCATCCCCCTCATCATCCACCATTACTGCTGCCCTGAGTAAAAGCTCCACTTGTGGGAGCTGGACCACACTTAGCTGCAATCTCCATCACCTCAGTGGATGGCCTGCAGCCGTACCCCAAATTACCGGAACCACAAGTGGCGTCACGTACCCCTGTAAATATATCCTTCCCTCCTTCCCCACCATCTAACAAATGATAACCAGGGCCTGGAATGGGAACCCGACAACCCGTGATTCCCCAGTAAAAACCATCAAACCCAGGCCGTATTCGCGTACCCTACCCTGGGCTCATCATTAGCTGAGAGCCACTAATGGGTTAAACAAATAGAATTTTAAACTCAACTCTCCTTGGCCCTCCTTATACCTGTGCAACTGATGCTGCACCATTCTGGTTCCTCTAATCAGCTCCTCTTTCATCTTCTCCTCCTTCTATTTCTTCCATCATGTGGAGTGCAACATACTTCATTGACATGCATCATGCCCGAAGAATAATAATAATAATAATCTTTATTAATATAGCGCCAACACATTCTGCAGTGCTCTACAAGGTTCATATACAAACAGTCATAAGTAACAGTTTTAAAAAATTCAATAATTAAAGCAAAAATAATGATGACTCAGGTCATAAGAGATAACAATATACAATGAGGTGGGGGTGGCACAAAGTACAGGTGATTATTTACAATGACTGTCCAGCCATTTTGAAGAAATGGAGAATAGACAAAAGCTGCATGAGCCAGTTATCAGTCAATCTTTGTAGTGCTTTTGGGTTTGGTGGAGTTTGACGGACAGTTACAGTCAGAGAAATAGTAAATGGGCTATTTAAAAATTAATTTGATTAGGGACCATTATAGGCCAGCTTAAAAAGCATTCCAGAGAATTGGTGCAGCTCAGAAGAAGTCTTGCAGTCGGGAGTGGGAGGTTTGGATCCATGCGGATATTAGTCAAAAGTCGCATGTGGAGCATAGAGAATGGATAGAGTGATAGAGTGATAGACAGGGAGGGAGGATGGAGGATGAGGAAATACAGGATGAGGGTGGAGATGTAGAGGAGTCCATGCTCTGAAGAGCTTTGTGAGTGATAACGAGCAATTTAAATTGGACCCTTTAATATAAGGCAGCCAGTGTAATGAGTGGCACAGATCGGAAGCATCTCAGTAATGGTTGGTTAGATAAGTGACCCTGAATGCTCCATTAAGGATAGACAGGAAAGGGGAAAGACTAGTTGAAAGGAGGCCAATTAATAGAGAATAACAATAATTAATGCAGGAGTGGATTATGGCCACTATGAGAGTTTTTTGTTGTTTCCATGGTGATAAAGAGACGGATTCTAGAGATGTTCTTCAGGTGGAAATAACAGTAAAATCTGGAGGGAGTAAAACACTGAGGCTGGCTTCACACCACGGTGTGATCTGGTCCGGGCTGTCCGGGATAACCCTGACAGCCCCGGACCGGATCAGCACACAGAACCGGAGGGCCTGTGTGCAGCCGGATGGCTGTAATTGCAGCCGCAGCTGCTGATTTTTCAAGACGGCGACTAGCATGGAGTTAGCCACGGTCCTGAAACAACAGCTGCGTTCAGCCGCCGGTATCTGGTTCCCGGATCCTCCCGGTCCAGGGCAATCCGGCCCCAAAGGCTCCCATGTTAGGGAGTGCCGGATTGCCCTGGCTCCGCGAGAATCCGGGAGAATCCAGGATCCGGCAAATTGGGGAGATTTTTCTCCCCAGACAAAAAAATGATGCAAGCATCATTTTTGTGTCCTGAAAGAATAATCCGAATTCTCCCGGATTCCACCGGAGACATGAAACCGGATGGCAGAGAGCTGCCATCCGGCTCCATCAGGCCCCATAGGCTACTATGGGGCCAAAAACCGGACAGCCCCGGACCGGATCACACCGTGGTGTGAAGCCAGCCTAAGGAGAACCTAATAAGAGGACCTGATGGGGTGTAACAGTATGACTCGCATGGATGGTGGCAAGACCAGGTGAGTATAAGAGTTTGTTGTTTTCAGTACTTTCCTGGCAGATTCAAACAGCACTAACATTCTACAAATTAAATCTATATCCATACCTCAAATTGAGCAAATTTGCCAAAAATGTAATTTTGAATGATTGACTGAACTATACTTGTATTCGAAAAATGTGAGTTTAGAATGTGATGGTATAGGTTGAAGGGTTTCAATAATTTATTAAAAAGGACACTAACACACCATGTTTTTAGGAATATCATCCTAACTTGTGTAAAAATGATGCTCCATCCTTAAACTATTCTGTTACTCAATAAAAGAATTGCATTTCTTATGTGCACAATATTAGGTGGCAGATTTTGTTGCTTGAAGATTCAAGGGAGTAATAATGAACACCATATTAAGAGATATAAAACATTTCTTTCATATCATAATATCAGATGCCAAGTGAAATTACACATTGATCAAATCAAGCTGTGCCTAAAAGTATTTTTCATCTATCAAACATATAGCCGATGGCAGAATTATGACAGATGTAAGTTCTAATGCAGCACAGATATGAAAACAGAGAAAGACATTTTAAAAGAAAATGCAATGAATCAAAACAAGTGCAGAACCAGTAAAAATGTTATTGCAGAATAAGGGAATTTAAAACTAATTTCAAATAAAGTTGTAAATTAAATTAAATTCTTAAACTAAACAGATTCAAAAATCTACTTACTATTTTCGTTGTTTTGCATTGTTTTTCTGTAGAAAACATCAACTAATGAAAAAGGCAGACAATAAATAAACACAATGCAGATATTACAACTGATCATGTCCATTTTATGTTTCACTTTTTTTGTATTACATTTAAAAACTCAAGTTCTTTGGAAGATACTTTCATTTTCAGCTTCATAGAGATGCATCATTTTATTTAAATCACAAGAACATCACAATGTAGTAATATCTTGATGCAAAAAAGTAAAACTTGAAAAAAAATTACGTGGGCTTCGCCGTATTTCTGGAACCAGCCGGATCCAGCAGGCAGCGACGGGCTGCCCCCAACCCCCAGGTGCCTATTTGTACCTGGCCGGACACAAGCATATAGGCGAGCCCCCTTTTTTATTATTTCATGAATTTCATGAAATAATTAAAAAAAATGCGTGGGGCTCCGCGCAATTTCTATGTCCAGCCAGGTACAGCAAAGCAGCTGGGGGCTGGAATCTGCAGCGCAGGGAGGCCCAATCTTTCTGGTCACCCCCCGCTGCAAATTGCAGCCCGCAGCCGCCCCAGAAGATGGCGCGTTCATTGAAGTGCCATCTTCTGGCGCTGAACCCCGCTCTTCCAGTGGCCCTGGTGGTGGGTGGCTCACTGGGTAATAAAGGGGTTAGGGCCAGCTTTGTATTATCAGCTGGCCCTAAGCCCGAAATTTATGGCGGTCATGCCAATATTAGACATGACCACCATGAATTTCCAGTAATCAATATAAAAAAAAAACACAACACAGAGAAAAATAATTTTATTAGAAATAAAACAGAAGACAATTAGGGACTCCATCTTTATTTAAAAAATCCTCATCCGTCCGACGTAGTCCAAAACATAATCTCAGCTCTGCTACATCCCTGTGCATAGACACACAGGGATGTAGCAGAGCTGAGAACTGACTAAACAGTCAGGGTTCAGCTCAGGTCATTATGACCTGAGCTGAACCCTGCTGTCAGCCAGACTAGCTCTGCCTACGGAGATTCCCAAGCGGTGACGGAAGTTAATTTATTCACTGCTTCTGTCACTGTTCGGGAATCTCTGGAAACAGAAGCAGAGAGACTCGGGGAGCGAGTCTGCGGCAGTGGCGGTGGAGGCAGGGGCAAGTAGCCGGCTGGTCCGGTGCACCCCCCTTCTCCACCCTCCCCCCACCCCTCTCCCCACCCACCCCTCCCCCCCAGTTCAATCCTTTTTTTTTTTTTCTTATTCTTTAAAAAACCAGCGGCTTTTTGCCGCTGGCTTTAAAAGAATAACATGGGGATTTGCAAGTTTTTCCTCTGCTGCCAGACTCCTTATAGGGTTCGGCAGCAGAGGAATAGCTGCAATACTCATTCCCCATTGACTTACATTGGAATCGCTAGAATCGCAACGAGTAGCGAGTCCTGGACTCAGACTCGTCAGAGTCTAGCGATTCCGAGTAGTTTAGGATTCGCCCATCCCTACTCATGATCTCAGTGAGGTCATGGCAAGTCATGATCCTTGGTTCACACAGGGGTCAATTGTCATCCCATGATGGGAACACAATTGACCCTTAGTGAACCTAGGATCCTGACCTGCCATGACCTCACTGAGATCATGAGCTGTCAGTCTATGCTGAGACTGCTCAGTCTATGCAGAGACTGACAGCTCATGATCTCAATGATATCATGGTAGGTCTGGATCCTTGGTTCACAAAGGGTCAATTGTGATCCCATGATGGGATCACAATTGACGCTTTGTGAACCAAGGATTCGGATCTGCCATCACCCTACTGAGGTCATGACCCTGTCATTCTCCTGGATGAATGCCAGCTTTTATAGTATATGGGGGACGCCTGCATATGCTGTAAAAGACTGGAAATCATCGAGATACCTCCCACTGGACTACGTTGGACCATATCACTGGACTACGTTGGACCTTCCCACTCGACTACATCAGATGCCAAAGAATAATAAAGATGGGGTCTAAATAGTGTCTGTGTTTATTTTCTAATAAAAATATTTTTCTTTGCCTTGTGTCTTCTTTACAATTTACTAGGGATTCCTAATGGCCCGTTCTAATATTGGCCAGAAATTAAGAATCTCGAGCTTAGTTCCAGCTGCCAAAAAAGCTGGAATTAACCCCTTATTACCCAGTTTTCCACCGCTACACGGCAGCTGGAAGAGCTGGATACAGCGCCAGAAAAAGGCGCTTCTATGAATGTGCTATTTTCTGGGGTGGCTATGGACTGCAATTCGCAGCGGGGGGGGAAAGAAAGAAAGCTTGGGCCTGCCTACGCTGAGGATTCCAGCCCCCAGATGCCTAGTTGTACCTGGATGGCCCAAAAATATGGCGAAGCCCACGCCGCTTTTTTTTTTTTTTTTTATTTCATGAAATAATTTTTTAAAAAAAGGGCTTTTCTATATTTTTGATTTCCAGCCAGGTAAAACTAGGCAGAATGGGTTGGTGGCAGCCCGTAGCTGCCTGCTGTATCTGGCTGGACCAAAAATATGGCGAAGCCCCACGTCGTTTTTTTTTTTAAATTTAAGAAAGAAATAATAAAAAAAAATGCAGGAGAGGAGATGCCCAGGACACAGTGTTTCCGGATCTTGTGCACATGCTCTAAAAGTGAGAAGTTGTGTGAAAAAAGAAAATGTTCGATATGACGTTATCTAATTCTGAGAAGTAGCTGTAGATTCCAAATGCTCACTATACCCCTTGAAGCATCTAGTTTCCGAAATGGGGTCACTTTTATGGGAGCTCCAATGTTTAGGCACACAGGGCCTCTCCATATGCGACATGGTGTCCGCTAACAATTGGAGCTAATTTTCCATTCAAATTGTTAGCGGAAACCATGTCGCATATGGAGAGCCCCTGTGTGCCTAAACATTGGAGCTCCCCCACAAGTGACCCCATTTTGGAAACTAGACCCCCCAAGAAACTTATCTAGATGCATAGTGAGCACTTCATAAATTAGTCCGTAAAAAGAAAAAAAGAAGATTTGTGAGAAATAAAAATACTTTTTCATTTTTACGGATCAGTTTGGGAAACACCTGGGGGATCAAAGTGCTTACTTTGCATATAGATAAGTTCCGTGGGGTGTCTAGTTTACAAAATGGGGTGATTTGTGGGGAGCCCCAATCTTTAGGCACGTAGGGGCCCTCCACATGTGACATGGCATCCGCTAACAATTGGAATTGTAAGTGGGTACCATGTCGTGTATGGAGAGCCCCTGTGTGTCTAAACATTGGAGCTTCCCCACAAATGACCCCATTTTAGAAAGTAGACTTCCCCAAGGAACTTATCTAGATGCATAGTGAGCACTTTGAACCCCCATGTGCTTCACAAATTGATACGTAGAAATTAAAGAGTACTTTTTTTCCACAAAAATTATCTTTTTTCATTTTTACGAATTCATTTGTGAAGCACCTGGGGGTTCAAAGTGCTCACCACACATCTGGATAAGTTCCTTGTGGGTCTAGTTTCCAAAATAGGGTCACTTTTAGGGGAGCTCCAATGTTTAGGCACACAGTGGCTCTCCATACACAAAATAGTGTCCGCTAACAATTGGAGCTAATTTTCCATTCAAATTGTTAGTGGACACCATATCACGTATGGAGAGCCCTGTGTGCCTAAACATTGGAGCTCCCCCACAAGTCACCCCATTTTGGAAACTAGACCCCCAAGGAACTTATCTAGATGTATAGTGCTTCACAAATTGATCCATAAAATTGAAAAAGTACTTTTTTTTCACCAAAATTTTATTTTGGCCTCAATTTTTTCATTTTCACATGAGCAACAGGATAAAATGCACCCTAAAATTTGTTGGGCAATTTCTCCTGAGTACACTGATACCTCATATGTGGTCATAAACCACTGTTTGGGCGCACGGCAGTGCTCGAAAGGGAAGGAGTGCCATTAGACTTTTTGAATGGAAAATTAGCACCAAAAGTCAAATTGTGCTCCTTCCCTTCTGAGCCCTACCATGCGCCTAAACAGTGGTTTATGACCACATATGAGGGATCTGTGTACTCAGGAGAAATTGCCCAACAAATTTTAGGATGCATTTTATCCTGTTTCCCATGTGAAAATGAAAAAATTGAGGCTAAAAGAACATTTTTGTTGGAAAAATTAAAATGTCCATTTTTTGTTTCCACTTTGCTTTAGTTCCTGTGAAGCACCTGAAAGGTTAATAATCTTCTTGAATGTAGTTTTGTGTACTTGAGGGGTGCAGTTTTTGGAATGGTGTCAATTTTGGGTGTTTTCTGTCATGTACACCCCTCAAAGTGACTTCAAATGTGATGTGGTCACTAAAAAAATGGTTTTGTAAACTTTGCTGAAAAAATTAGAAATTGCTGATGAACTTTGAACCCTTTTAACTTCCTAACCCCAAAAATGTTTTTTTTTACAAAATTGTGCTGTTGTGAAGTAGACATGTGGGAAATGTTATTTATTAACTATTTTGTGTCAAATAACTCTCTGGTTTAACAGAATAAAAAATCAAAATTTGAAAATTGGAATATTTTCTACATTTTTGCCAATTTTTTTATTTTTTCACAAATAAATGTAAAAATTATCGACCTAAATTTACCACTAATGGTACCTTTACATGCCGCTACAGAAGGTTAGAAACAACCGGGTGTCTCACGTGCACGAGCACGTTCCAACGGTTGCTAACGGTACCCGATACCGCCTTTACACGCCGCTACAAAGTGCTCTACAGAAGGTTTTTTCTATCCCTGGATGCATCGACGGGTGCCGCAGGTTACCTTCTGTAGAGCACCTTCGCTCATTTACACGCCGCTACAGAAGGTAATGTGGGAGGACCTGGGGCAGCAGGGACAACACATAGGCGTGCCAGAATTGTGGATTACGAGACGCTCGTACCGTGATTGGACAAAGCAATAGCATCATGATTGGCCAGCCAGCGCAGGAAGGCTGGCTAATACATGATGCTATTGCAATTGTGTAGTGTGACTGGTCAGCTCCTTAAATATGCCGCCCTATGCAGGGACAACCAATCGTAACGCAGGAGCTTCCACCAATGATCGCTGAAGGGGGGCGGTATCCCGGAGGCTGTGTCACGCCCCAGGGAGTTAACTAGGTGTCGCAAAAACCATCCTGTTCCTTATTTAGACGCCGCTACCATCGGGTTTAAACCAACCTGTTTTGGAGCACTGCTCAAAAACAGGTGTCAACAGTGACGGGTGGCAACAACCTGATTTACACGCCGCTACCTTGCGGTGTTTTGACGGTGCAAGATACATTTGTCTTCGACACCCGGTTGTTTCTAACCTTCTGTAGCGGCGTGTAAAGGTACCATAACATGAAGCCCAATGTGTCACGAAAAAAACAATCTCAGAATTGCTAGGATCTGTTGAAGCGTTCCAGAGTTATTACCTCATAGAGTGACACTGGTCAGAATTACAAAAAATGGTCTGGGCATTAAGGTGGAAATTGGTTCCGTCACTAAGGGGTTAATGCACTCCTTTGTTGTCAATTTATTCACTTTTTGTGTGGGTAATAAAAGACTGAACCAGGCTCACTGAAAGGCTCAGTGCTCTGAAGAAAAAAACATTCAATGTAATCAGATAACTTCGGCACATGAAAAATGATGAAGAGAAAAAAAGTATTTTTCAGAGTTGCAATGTGTTTTTATTTGAAAGAAAATCAGTCATGTATGCTACAACATTTTGACATCAAGTAGCCTTTGTCTGGATGATTGATACTAGAGTGTAGTGGAAACTGAATCAATCGCACATCAAAGTAAAAGGTGAAGATATACACCTTAGTCAGCCAAGTATCCTTCAATGGTGTGATAGAGTCCTTATTGCAGGAAAGCTACTGGTAGCCAGGGTCAGTAGCGTCAGGTGCTGGGATGTAGCCGTTCATCCCAGCACCTGACGCTCCTGACTCTGGCTACCAGTACCTTTCCTGCAATAAAGACTCTATTGTACAATTGAAGGATACTTGGCTGACTAAGGAGTATATTTTTTGCCTTTCGCTTTGATGTGCGATTCATTCAGTTTCCAATACACTCTAGTATCAGTCATCCAGACGAAGGCTACTTGATGCTGAAACATTGTAGTATAGACAACTAATTTACCTGTAAAATAAAAACATTTTGCAACTTTGAAATATACTTTTTTCTCTTCATCATTTTTTGTGTGCCGAAGTTAACTGATTCTATTTTTATTAAGGTAATCCCATGAAGCTTGCAAAATTTATTTGAAAAAATAATTCCTCATCTCTACTGAACACACAGTAGATGGTTAAGGATGAAGTTACTAAACGTGTTATTTCAATTGAAGAGATGCATTGTCATAGCTAATGGTTTATTTGCTGTTAACATGCATATAGTAACACTATCAAAGTGGCAAAGTTAAAGTCAATATCAATATGATATTTTAGTAAATAAAGTAAATTTAATGTTTAGAGTTCTGAAAACAGCTAATGAAACTTTCAGAGTACAGATTTTTACCTTCATTAAAAATGTTAATTACAGTGAAAGGTTTGCACCGATATAATGTTCCCTGTAGCTGCTCTACTTTTCTCCAATTAATCATTGTATACTCACAAAGAAATGGGAAAGCAAAACAATATATGCATACACAATGAACACTGAAAAAGTGCTTTTCATAGCAAGAAATGACGGTATGTGTGAAGCTCTTAAGTCAGTCACAATGGATTTTTACTTACAATTTGGAACCTGCACCTGCTTCTCTCATAAATTGCTTACAGGCTTAGTAATTTTCTTGAAAACAGACTAATCAATTTGCTTTTACAGCTATTGTCCTCTTTGTTTTAACAAATGTGTTGGGGACATGATTTTGTAGCACTTAATCTAAGTATTACAGGTTCTCATCCTACACTTATAAGTGCAGTCTTCCTCAAAGACTGGACAGCTGCCATGTTCTTAAAATGGAAGTTCACAGTGATAGAAATTAGTGCAATTCACAAGTGTTTAGACACATAGTGGATGCGTGTGGCCAGAAACTACAACAGCATATGGTTGGTGTGGTATTTCAAGATTAACTACATTTTTATTTGAAGAATTTTATCCAGCATCAAAAGTTATAAAACTTTACAAAGGAACTTTATTAGAGGATTAGTAATTAAAGATGAGCGAACCTTTGGAAGTTTAGGTGGTTCAGCCAAACATTTTGACGCAGTGTTCCTGATCCCAAACTTCACCTAAACCTCAATGGAAGTCACTGATTGGCAGTTCAGCTCTCCGCCCTCATATAGCCAGCCATAAGTAAAATATTTTTGGGGACGGGAGTTCAGGGATTTTTAAAAATAATTTTGGACACACACTACAACCAAAAGCTGTGCTTTTAAGTCCTATGCAAGCTGATCAACACTGCACTGCATGTGGCTCGCACTGGGCCAAGCACCAACTGTACCTGACCACAGAGAAGCTCGCTACGGCACTTTGCAAATGTAAGACCACCCAAAGTCTAAACCCAAACAGGTTTGCTTAACACCGGAAAGTTTAGCAAACCTAACTAAATCTTTAAAGGTTTGCTCATATCTATTAGTTATCTGTCCAATACCAGATCAAAAAAATTTTAATTTTTAAATATTATACAAGAAAATTAATTCCCAAAGGAAGTGTGAATTCCTTTGTTGTTTGTGGTCTGTTGAAATCATAATGAATTTATTTTAGCCAGTTTGGCTTTTAATAACTCAGAAAGGGTTACTAAAAAATTCCAAATCTCATGACAAAATTATTCACACTTCCTATGAAAATATTTTGCTTAGTTTTGACAAAATCCTATTGCCCAGATCAGGTCCATTAGTGAATATAAGCAAATACAAAATGTTATAGTGTGCAGTTTGCTTCTGCAGTCTTAAGAGCAAATTTTTAAGAGCAGACTACACAAAAGGTTTTGTTTGTAGTCTGTAACCATGGAGACAAAAAGTGAAGATGTAAAACAAAGATAGACTGCAAAGTTTTTCCTTTCTTTTTGTATCATAGATGTTCCATTTAATGTTCCATTAATCAGAGGAAATAAAGCCACACGACATCCTCTTCTTATGTGTTTAGTAAAGCATCAATTCTGAAAAGTTATATTTTCGTCAATGCACAACAAGGAATGCAACAAATGAAATTTAGTGAAATTAAAAAGCCTTAAACTCTTGACAAATGTGAATTATTACACTGCAGCAATTTTAATGTAATTTTCCATATGTTTTAGATACGTACTGTATTTTGTTGCACTAAAAAGCCAGCTGGAAAATCTTAAAAATTGAAATATGGTAATTTGCTTGTTTTGTTCCTTAAAGTTTGAAAAAGTAATAGTATTTTTAAAACAATATTGTTTCTGTCACTGACTTTAGAAGAAAACTTTCATGTCTGTCAAAAAAATATCATTTTTAACACTTGACTTTTGTAGAGATTAGACTAGCTTAAATACAGGAATTGCAAACTTTAAAAGTTCATCCAAGATGTGTTTCTACTAAAGGGAATAGAAGAAAGCGAACAGCACTCACCAAACTTGAAGTGTTTATTTTTCCATATATCATGGAGACAAGTTCATAGTCAGCAAGGAGAGGGAGGGTGTGCAGGAAGCACAGGACTACAGCGCCATTTCACACCACACAGGTCCTTCAACAGGTCCATGAGTGATGACGTGTCGGTACTTCCTTTTAGCAAATTATTAATATGCATGTAATATTTAAAAGCAAAAACACAAAATGTAGTGATATTAAAGTACGGTATTTACACATCAAACCGCAGTATCAGAGGAAGACGATAAGATCATTGTTATGATTCATGCCCTGGGCACTCTGTGCCATCATTGCTGATCCATTTTGACTCACACCTCAATAGAGACTTATGCAGATCACCACCCAGAGGAGTAACCCTTTCCAGTCCAGCAAAGTAAAATTGAAAATGAACCTTTTATCATTTGAATTTTACCCAGTTTTTTCCTTTTTCTTATTTTGGGGAATCCCCCTAGATACCAGGGAGTTGAAACTATCTTTCATAGCACGATTGAAAGCATCATCCAACAAAGCCACAGGGTAATATTCTTGTCATGAATCTACTTGCAGATCTCCTGCTTGTATCAAGAGGTTTTCTTTATTGTTGTTTACCTCTTAAGTCTTCATGTGGGGGGATGGGTGCTGTGAAAATGTAGCAAAGAGTTAGTGTCACGGGGTGGTACAGCGGTAAGGGAATCAGGAGGCAAGATGGTAAGGTGGGCAAGGGTGTTTAGTGGAGCTAGTCTGGCGCCTGGACTTGGGGTCCCTGACTAGCCCTGTTCCCCAAAGTACCTCTGAAGGTGACGAGTTTAAGGCCTCTACTTTACCCTTCGCTCCTGATTAGCCCTATACTAAAAGCCTCTACCTCCACTCACGGACCAGAAAAAGATTACCACTCTAGTAGAAGTATAAAGCAGCAGCTCAGCTAACACAACTGCACTACACGGGTCCTAGAAGAAGAATGAAATCTTTCTGCGATATCTGGTGGAACAGAGCAGAACTACTTAAGGCTGAGTGGGTGGAGAGCAGAAAGCTCAGACACACTCCTGACCTCCACCAGAGCTATGACTCATTCCCCACCTGCAGAGACGCACATTACATTCAGCAACTGCAGCTTCAATCTCACAGTGACTGAGTCAAAGGAAGAAAAACTTTGATTTAGACAGCAGCAGAACTCCAGGACTGCAGTCAGTACATCACAGTACCCCACCCCTTTATGAAAGGCCTCTTGACTCTAGACCGGACACATCCGGCAACAGTCTAAACTTCCTGAATGATGACCTGTGAAAGATATTACGGGTACATAGCATCTGAAGAAGTTCTAGCTGGAACAACATGGGTTTGCAAATGACCGATATTCTAAATGGACCACTAACTCCAGTAGTAGGAGCTCCAGCCGCACACTTCCACCTTACGTGTTTTGACAGCACCCACACATAATCATTCTCACTCAGGTCCTGAATGTTTTTTTTGCTATTCACGCGGTCACAGACAGAGGATCCATTCTCAGGGGGGCGCACAGTAGAGATGTCTTCCTGTCTCTTCACAGGAGACTTTCTCACGGATGGCTTAGTGGGAGTCTCCACCCTCCCCCTATCACACTCAGGATAACACCTTGGCCCAACATCAATCTGAGGTGTAGGCTTGATTTTACCTCTATTCTCCGGTAGGTGTTTAATGACCTCCGCTAGAGACATAGGAGTAGGTTTGACCAACAGAGCAGACACAGTAGTACTCAGGCGCTTATCCTCAACTGATATCAGCAGCTCAGAAACAGGTTTAACGTGGTATGGACAGGCCCTAATAAAGTGATCATCTTGATCACAAAAGAAACAAGACCTTACAACCTGATGAACTGCAAATGGACTTGTATGAGAAATCACATTCCCTAACTGCTTAGGTACATAAGGACCCTCATATGTAGCCTCCATAGCAGGGATGGACACCTGGAGCAGGATTGGTTCAGATCTCTCTTTAAGACATCAGTACAACCTAATACCAAGTGCCATTGCAGCCTCCAGCGACTCTGAAGTAGTGCACTGAGTCATGGTGTCTTGTAGCTGATCTGACAAACCCAGATAGACCTAACTCCTTAGCTCAGGGTCATTTTACTGAGTGTCAGTAGCCCGTCTCTTGAACTCGGAACAATACTTGTATGGCTGTGCTCACTGCCTGAGCTTATGAAGTTTTTACTTTGCCAAGGAGACGGCATCAGGGTCACCATACACCAGGGAAAGAGCTTAAAAAACTCATCCACCGACTACATAGATGGAGAATCATTCAGCAGAGAGAAGACCCAGGTCTGGGGATCTCCCTTAAGAAGGGAAAGTATAATCCACACATGGGGTTCCTCGCGCCCTGAAGAACGAGGGTGGAGCCTGAAGTATAGCTTACAGACCCCTCTGAAAACAAAAAACCTATCTCTCCCTCACAAAAATCGGTCAGGGTGGGATAAAGTGGGTTCTGGTACAGCCAGCACATGAGCCACAGCCAGATACCCAACTACTTCTTGAGGCACATGCACCACCTGCTTACACAAGGTAGAAACCTCCTCAGAGAATTCCTCCGCCAGGCATGCAAAAGCTTGAGCTGAATCCATGACAGCTTTGGGAAATATAGAGGGTACAGAAAATATAATGAGGTGGCACAGCGGGAAGGGAATCAGGAAGCAAGATGGTAAGGTGGGTAAGGGCATTCAGGAGAGCTAGTTTGGCCGTCGACTTGAGCTCCCTGATTAGCCCTGTTCCCAAAGGTACCTCTGAAGGTGAGGAGTTTCAGGTCTCCACCCTAGACCTTTGCTCCTGATTAGCCCTATGCTAAAAGCCCCTATTTCCACCCACGGACCATGAAAAGACCACCTCCCCAGTAGAAGGGAAGAGCAGCACCTCAGCTAACACAACTGCACCACACAGGTCCTAGAAGAGGAATGAACTCTTTCTGCAACATCTGGTGGGTGGGAGCAGAACTACTTAAGGCTGAAGGGGTGGAGGGCAGAAAGCTCAGGCACACCCTTCACCTCCACCTGAGCTATGACTCACTCCCCAACTGCAGAGCTGCACTTTTTCCAGGAAACATATTGATGATACTCGAAGACTTTTGGGAGAAAACCCTGTAGACTGCCAAGACAAAAGTTTTGATTTTTAGAAGGTGTATAAGACAGAGACAGAGTACAAACTGCAAGATGCGACACACAGAGAGAGATAAAGTACAGGCTTCATTGAGAGACACAGAGTACAGACTCCATAATGCGACAAACACAAACAGACAGAGTACAGACTGCATTGAGAGACACACACAGAGACCCAGTGTACAAACTGCATAATGAGACACACACAGAGACAGAGTAGAGACTGCATGATGCGACACACACAGAGAGACAGAGTACAGACGTCATTGATAGACACAGAGTAAAGACTTCAATAATGCAACAAACATAGACAGAGTACAGACTGCATTGAGAGAGACAGAGTACAGGCTGCACTGAGAGAGAAAGACAGACAGACAGACATTTTCAAAGCTTCTATACTTACATCCAGCTTCTTGAGATCCTCAGTCCTGGAATTCCAGTGTCCATCCCCCTTTATTTATATAGCTAGGACTTGAGAGTGGCTGAAATCACTCCCTGAACATGCTCAATCTGAAATACGCATGCGCATTGAACGCATCCATGTGCATATCCCTGCATACCCACGGAACCCATAGACATAGATATTATTATTCCAAGATCTATTGATTAAAATGAGCTTCAAAATTAACTTTGTTCATGGGAAAACCCCTTTAAAGCAGAAAACAATATCAGACCAAATAATTAATAAATAACATTTCACATATGTTAATTTACATCAGCACCATTTTCAAAACAATTTTTTTTTGTTATGATGTTAGGAGGTTTAACAGTTTATCAGCAATTTCCAATTTTCCAACAAAATTTACAAAACCTTTTTTAAGGACCACATCACATTTGAAGTGACTTTGAGGGACCTATGTGACAGAAAATACCCAAAAGTGACTCAAACTACTCAAAACCACGTTCAAGAAGTTTATTAACTTTAACAGGTGCTTCACAGGGACTAAAGCAATATGGCAGGAAACAGTAAAAATGTTACTCTTCCCAACACAAATATAATTTTAACATCAAATAATGCATTTTCAGAAGGGTAACAGGAGAAATTACATCAGATTGTGCAATTTCTCCTGAGTACGCTGATACCCCATATTTGGCCCAAAAATCTGTCATAGCGCACGGCAGAAAGGAAAGAATCTCCCTTTGATTATTAAACGTCAAAATAGATGGAATAGTTAGCTAACACCATGTCGTGTTTGGAGAGGCTCTGGCGAGCCGAAAAAGTGGTGTTTCACCACAATTGACCACATTTTGGAAACTAGACCCACATTAAATTTCTCTAAATGTGTGGTGAACACTTTGAACCTCAAGGTGCCTCATTCATTGAGCTATAAAAATGAAAAAATACCTTTTTTTTTTTTTACAAAAATATTATTTTAGTTGAAATTTTTTTCATTTTTACAATGGTAACAGGATAAATTTGAACCCAAAAGTTATTGGGTAATTTCAGCTGAGCACGACAATACTTCATAAATGGTGGAAAACCATTCTCTTTGACTTTTGGAACAGCAAACTGGCTGGAATTGTTTGCTGATACCACACCACATTTAATAGAGCCCCTGATGTGCCTAAACAGTAGAAACCCCTCCACCCCACAAGTGGCCTCATTTTGGAACTATGCAAATAGTGTCTGTGGAGCCTCGTTTAGGAGTTTCAACACAGGACTAGCCAGATATTGCTCCAGGGAAGGACCAACCATGGGGTGGCTCTTTATGGAGACCACCAAAAGCACCATATTAAGTGGCCCTTTGAGTCAATATCCAACTCTTTACGAGCATAAAGATATGATAAGGGAAATACCAAAGCCAGGTATCCATCCACAGACAGCTGTTTCGGGGTATTGCTCCTCATCAGTGTGGAGTAGGATTCTGGCTAGGTGGGAGCAAGGCCAAGTAGACCAATGATTGCTTTGTGTCATTTTGGAACTAGACCTCCTAAGAAATGTATCTAAATGTGTGGTAAGCACTTTGAACCCCAAGGTGCTTCACAGAACTTTATAACATTGAGCTGTGAAAAAACAGTTATGTTCACAGAAGAAAAGAAAGAAAAATATATTTTCTTTTTATTAATATTTTTAATACGTTCTGCATTGCATTTTTTGTATTTTTCTTATGTATCATGTATAGAATAATAAATAATATACGCTAAATTATAAACCTTACTTTTTATACAATAAACAACCTTATGGGTATTACATTTTATGAAATTTTTCATTCTCTAATCAATGGCTAACAATTTGAAAGATATTTTCTTTCTATTCACAAAGGCTCAAATGCCACATCTTCTGATTTTCCTGGTGATCGATTGAAAATGCATGAAGTTGTTATCATGCAAGACCTTAATTTTAACCAGGATGCTCTTGAGTATATGTATGGCCATTTAATTAAGGAAAACTGCCAACATTTTCCATACACTTTTTATTGATCACAGAATAAAGTGTAATTCATAGTTTACAATGTCATAACTTAGTATTTTGTAGCATAACCTCTTGCTTTAATTACTGCACCACTCCAATTGGGTATTGAAGCCACTAGAGTATTCAAGACATCTTAAGGGATCTGCTCCATTCTATTTGTAAATTTGAAAGCAATTCATTTTTATTGATATGGATACAGGCTCCAACTCATTGCACTAACTCATCTCAAAGGTACTTTTTAAATCAGGTGATTAGCTTCGCTATTGCAACAGGTGAATATTTTTCTTTGCTAATCAATTTTTTACTAAATAGGATGTGTGCTTAGGATCATTGTCTTGCTGGAATTTCTAGACTCTGCGTACTTTGGTTTTATCATGTGGCAGCTTTACATTCCACAGCATATCATTTGGACATGGCCGCATTTATATTTCCATCAATTCTAGGCAGAGGGCCAATGGCAGATGCAGAAATGCAGCCCCAAAACATTAAAACTGCCACCGCCATGTTTCTCTTTAAGTGTTTGGTACCTTACATTATTACGTTTTCTAATTTGGTGGTAGATATAGTGTTTGCAATCATTACCAAAAAGATTGAACTTGCGCTCATCCTATCACAATACCTTAGACTAATCTGTCTCTTTCCATTGGCAGGGTTCTTTGGCAAACTCAAGTTGAACCTTCCATTTTTTCACAGAGATCAAAGGATTCTTGACCGGAACTCATGTATTCAACCCTACTGTTCTTAGTCATCGAATCACATTTAGGCAACCCATTTTGACCCCATACTTTTTGTTCATTTGACACTTGACTCTGAGAACAGTTTAATTCCATAGAATAATAATCTTCCTGACATCTGGTGATAAGTTTGTATTTGTCTATGCCAAGTTTTAACTAAAATATGCAAATAGAGTCTGTGGAGCCTCATTTAGGAGTCTCAACACAGGACTAGCCAGATATACCTCCAGGAAAGGACCTAGCCATTGGGTGGCTCTTTAAGGAGATCACCATAACCACAATATTAAGTGGCCCTTTGAGTCAATATCCAGCTCTTTACAAGCTTAAAGATATGACAAGGGACTAAAAACTAAACTAAAAAGCACACAAACATAAAAAAAAACATTTTCAGGCAAAATTAGACTACCATGAGAAAATATTCAGAACATTTGGCCCAGCAAATGTGGAAAACTAACACATAATGGTATAATGTCAAACACAATTTTTATCCCTAGAGCTGACAACTAGTGATGTGCGAATAGTGAAATATTCACACTTGCCATACTCATAACGACTGGTTTTAAATACTCGCATATTCGTCCAAATAGCGAGTCTAATGTTAGTAAATTTGTGATAGACTCCGCCCACACATAAAGCGAGTATTCCCAGGAAAAGCGGGAGGGTGGGCTTTTTTACGATTTCAATGCCTAAAACACCTTGCTGTGCTCCCCAGAGAGACCCTAACATTCAATCTGCTCTCCCTGAGGTGCCAGTTCACTTTGTGTACTGAAGGGAGCTGTCAATTTTTGTCAGATCGGTAATGATTGGCACATCACTCACGAGCACCAGCGATGCTCGACGATAGTAACAAGTATCGCAAATACCGTACTATCCATGCAAGTAGCGAATAGAAACTATTACACTCGCTCATCACTACTGACAACCATTTGCTTATGTTTTACTAAAATCCGCAGGAAAAGGGCATCACAGCAAACAAACGTAATCACACTTTAATTCTCCCATGGGTTCTGACTTTATAGTATAAATTGGATTGCAACTGTTTACTTCTAACTAGTGACGGGTGAACCTGCTAATGTTCGGGTTCAGAAATCCAAAGGATGGTGCTTCTGCGATCCACACTGCTGTCAAAGAATGAGGACCACACAGGGCCTGAATGCAATGATGGTTTATTCCGACGCATTTCGGTGCTGTCCCAGCTCTTTCATCAGTTACTCCTGATGAAGGAGCTGGAACAGCACAGAAACATGTCGGAATAAACCATCATTGCATTCAGACCCTGTGTGATCCTCAATTTTTTAACAGCAGAGTGGATCGTTGAAGCACCATCCTTTGGATTCATGTTTGTACGCCACTTTGCATGTGGAAGTGCTGATCTAGCGGCAGCTGTAAAGACGCATATACTAGTTGTGGGTTATCACGACTAGCCCAGGCGAGTATATACCATCATAAATGCTTGATGATCTCTGATGATAAGACCCATTGAGCTTTTTCTGTCTCTAAATTCTACAGATGTTCAGCATTTGGCAGATTCGGACAGACTTTTTTTCTAAAGTCTGGATTTGGGACCTGACTTGACCTGAACTTGAATCTGAACCCTTAACTCAGACTTTATAGTTATGAAATAGTGGCTAGGGGAGCTGTAAAAAGAAGCAGAAAAATGATTAAACATTAGTGTCATTAGTTACTGGAGTCTGCGCACTTGAACTGCCGGGACTGTTCATTAACTTTCTGATCTATTCACTGCATGGTAGATGCTAGGATGTATGGGCTGCTAACAGCCAATCACAGATGCACACTTTCTTCAACAGTGTCTGTGATTGGCTGCTGTACCCCTCACCCATATTGCCTGCATCTGGAATTGGTTGCCTTAGGCAACAACCATGATGCCATAGTAGTGAAAAAATAATTTAAAAAAACTACATAGAGCTTCGCTGTATTTTTTATTCTCACCACAGATAAAGCAGATAGCTTTGAGCTGCCATCCTGAGCTGCCTGGCTTTACATTAACTAGCAATCAAAAATACAGGTGAGCCCCCTTTTTTTTATTATTATTGAAATAAATAATTTTAAAAAGTATGGGTTTTACCCTATTTTTGATTGCCAGCTAAGGTAAAAATCAGGCTCGTATTTTCAGAGTGGTAAAATCCATAGTTATTGGGCCCCTCAGGCTAAAGAATAGCTGCTCAGAGCCACACCAGAAATTTGTGAATACATTAAAAGTGCCAAAGTGCCTGGTGATTTGCCCTGGTGCAGTGGCATCAGGGTGATTGAAGGGGTTAAAGTCCTAAGTATTGACAGCTTGTCATTAAGCCCTAGATTAATAATGTTCAAGTCCCTTTGAGCCCATTATCAATCATGAGAGTAAATAGGAAAAAACACAACACAGGAAAAAATCATTTATTTGAAATAAAACACAGAGCAAATTCCTTTTTTGAAATAAATAAAACACACAACCCTCATTTTCTCAATTATTATCCCACTCGTACCCTCCGATCATAATGATCAAGAGGATGCAACAAGTGAACAAGCATCCTCTTGCTGCAGTTTCTGCGATTACAGTGACTGCCATGAGGAGCAGTTACTTCACTCACTGACTCAATGAGGGCTCCTGGCAGTGGGGGTCACCTGACTTCACTGCTTTGGTGCCTCAGTGACTCAATGAGTAAAGTCACCTTCAGCAGTCAGTGTTATCACAAAAACTGCAGCAAGAGCATGCTTGATCCATTGCAGCAGCCTTTGGATGAAGCATAGCCAGGATCATGTGCTTCATGGATCCATCACTGTGGATTATCATTGGAGGGTACATGTGTGGTAATAAATGGGAAAATGAGGGTTGTCTTTGTGATTTATTTCAAATAAAGGATTTTTCCATGTGTGTTTTTTTTTCTAACTATTTACTCACAAGATTGATAATGGGCAGGTCTCATAAAGACCTGAATATTATCAATCGGGCCTTATGACAAGCTGTCAATACTTAGCTGTCACTAACCCCTTCTCTCACCCTGATGCTAACACACCAGGGCATCAGGAGAGCTGGTAAAGGGCCAGGAATTGTGATTCTAATGAATGTGCCAATTTCTGGGGCAGCTACAGACAACTGTTCTTTAGCCTGGTGGGGCCTAATAACTATGGGTCTAACCATGCTGAGAACATCACCCAAGCTGCCTGGTTCTAACTGGGCTGGCGATCAAAGATAGGGTGATGCCCACACACATTTTCTAAATTGTTTATTTAAATAATTAAAAAAAAATGGTCTGCATTGTTGCAGTGACCAAAAAAACTTAATTTTGGCAATTGAACCATTTTTTGTGCTACGCAGTTTACGGATCTCATTATTTGATTATTTATATTGATAGATCGGGCGATTCTGAATGCGGCGATACCAAATATGTGTATTTTTTTTTTTTTTAATACTTTTATTGTGGATGGGAGGAAAGGGAGGTGATTTGAACTTTTATGTCTTTTGTTTTTTTTTTCAACTTTGTAAAAACTTTATTTGCTTATTGATTCGTACTTTTACACAGCCCCTGTGAGAGGCATGCAGCTGCACAGTCCTATCGCTTCGTGGACCTGTTGTGTTTGGCAGCCCCTGCCAACCACAACCAGGAAATGCTCAGTGACAGGCTCCGGGGTCAAGCCGGGACCCCGGCCTGTCACGTCAGCACGGGAGATCTTGCGATACTATCGCGAGATCTCCCCTGGAGCCCGGTAAGCGCGCGCTGCCCGCTCCGGCTCCCTTAGATCCAGCTCTCAGAGATTGAGGGCGGGATCTAAGGGGTTAACAGCACCGATTGGATGGCGAGACCGATTGGTGCTGTTACTCCAACATCTCAGCTAGTGAGATCAGCTGAGATGTGGGAGGTTTGAAGTGAGCTCCATGCCGGAGCTCACTTCAAACACCGGTTAACGACAGCCTGACGTCTAGAGACATACGGCTGTCGTTAAGAGGTTAAAGCCCATGGCACTGTGGCTAACCTCCATAGATGTGGACGGAAAAGAAAAATTGCCGAGACATTTCAATGCAAGATTGTACGGATGGTGGATAAAGAACCTCGACTAACATCCAAACAAGTTCAAGCTGCCCTGCAGTCCGAGGGTACAACAGTGTCAACCCATACTATCTGTCGGTGTCTGAATGAAAAGGGAAGGTATGGTAGGAGACCCAAGAAGACCCCACTTCTTACCCAGAGACATAAAAATGCCAGGCTGGAGTTTGCCAAAACTTACCTGAGAAAGCCTAAAACGTTTTGGAAGAATGTTCTCTCTTTTTGGGCAAAGGCATCAGTTTACAGGAGAAAAAAAGAGGCATTCAAAGAAAAGAACACGGTCTCTACAGTCAAACATGGTGGAGGTTCCCTTATGTTTTGGGGTTGCTTTGCTGCCTCTGGCATTGGACTGCTTGACCGTGTTCACGGCATTATGAAGTCTGAAGACTACCAACAAATTTACAGCATAATATAGGGCCCAGTGTGAGAAAGCTGGGTCTCTCTCAGAGGTCATGGGTCTTCCAGCAGGACAATGACCCAAATCACACTTCAAAAAGCACTAGAAAATGGTTTGAGAGAAAGCACTGGAGACTTCAAAGGTGGCCAGCAATGAGTCCAGACCTGAATTCCATAGAACACCTGTGGAGAGATCTAAAAATGGCAGTTTGGAGAATGTACCCTTCAAATATCAGGGACCTGGAGCAGTTTGCCAAAGAAGAATGGTCTAAAATTCCAGCAGAGCATTGTACTCAATGATGGTTACCGGAAGCGGTTGAATGCAGTTATTTTGGGTAAAGGCTGTGCAACCAAGTATTAGGCTGAGGGTGCCAATACTTTTGTTTGGCCCATTTTTGGAGTTTTGTGTGAAATGATCAATGTTTTGCTTTTTGCTTCATTCTCTTTTGTGTTTTTTCATTGAAGACAAATTAAATGAAGATAATAATACCAAAGAATTTGTGATTGCAATCATTTTCAGGAAGAAACTGAGTATTATCTGACAGAATTGCGGGGGTGTCAATACTTTTGGCCAACACTGTATAAAGTCAGGTTCATAAGTCAGGTTCCTTGGCTATGGCAACCAATCACATATGCTGGCACAATGGGTGAGGGTCACAACAACCAATCACAGAAGCTGTAAGAGAAAATGGGCATCAGTGATTGGCTGTTGGAGTCAGTGCAGTAACCTGAAAGCAGCATATATATTCTAGCATCTACCGTGCAGTGATTAAATCAGGAGGCTAATGAGTGGCCTGGATGTACAAGTGCACGGACCCTGGTAACTAATGACTCTGATCTAAATTTTTACAGCCCACAGCCAAACCCAAACCATAACATGGAGTTCTTAGGAAAGTTTGTATTTGTGGTCCGTGCCCAAACACTAGGTGTTTGGTACTGACCCCAAACTCTACAGATCAGGTTCGCCCAAAACTACCTTTAATATGTTTTTACTCTATACTGTTCACTCAAAATTGGAAGCATACAATTGTGAAAAATATTAGTGTTAAGATTTGCCTTTAGTCGATCCCTCCTTCACCAAATTTTACAGTTTGTACAATATAATCAGGAAGGTAACAAATGCCTGGCATTCACCATACCAAGAGTTATTCATCAGACTGCCAGATAGAAAAGTTCCACTGCTTTATCTGATGATTTCCTTGGTAACATAAGATTTTCTTGCAACACTTCTGCCATGTAAATTCATACAATTATGCTTCTATTGTTTTTGTGCTGATGTTAATGCCATAGGAGATATGAATCTCTGCAATTATTGAGTCAGTAGAGCATTGACTGGAAATTTTTATATAATATTAACCTTAGCTCCTTAGTGACCCGACTCTGTAAATTTAAAGCACAACTCCAGTGTTTTTTGTTTATTGCACTACTGGAGTCGTGTTTTAAGTCTGAGTCCCTTGACCGCTGTCATATACTCACCTGCTGCTGTCTCCATCTGTTATCGCTGCAGCTACTGTTAGGCTTCAGCTATTAGTGACTTTCCAGCACCTCCAGTGTTTTATGGAGCGTGCTCGAGGTCTTAACTCAATACAATTCTATGAGAACCTCATTTTGGTCTTGTTCTGGCTCTCATATAGATGCATTGGGAGCATGTAAAGTAACTTTTGATTTCCAGCCAATCAGAAATTACAGTCACAAGATAGAGCTGCAGGACCAGGTGGTGCTGAAAAGCATGAAAACGCTAGATGGTGAGTATAATACCAGAGGCAGGGGATTAAAAAATGCTAGGGGCTTTAAGTGGTCCATCTCTTGTCTGTTCTAGTGTAAAGTGATTTATACAATTAAAAAAATGGGCATGAGTGTTCAAAATAATTAAGACTAGTTTTTCTAATAGACATCTTCAATAATTGTAGCTTCTGCGGTACCATATTAAACATTGAGACATTTTATCTTTGATGTAATGTAATTTTTCTATGTTTTGTTAGCTTTTTTTTTTATTAAAGGAAACCTGTCATGTTCCCTGGGCACCCAGAAGCACCATCAGTTCTGTGCCAATATAATCCCAGCCTAACAGTCCCTTTATGTAGTAGCATCCATAAACAGAACCTGTGGAAAAAGTATTTCTAATGACCATGCATACACCTGGCTTCAGAGGAGTACACATGACGAGAAGTGCAGAAGACTTTTGATCATGCGCAGTGAGCCTCTCTGAAATCATACACCCATTCTCAGAGACGCTCAAAGCTGAGATATACAAAGAAACCACATGGCTTTGTATAGCAATGCCGCTGACGCTGCGGTGATAAAGGATGCTATCAAGCCCAAAAGGGTGTTATATCATGCTAAGTAGGCCGACTAGTCAAGGCAACGGATGCCTTCTAGACTAGTCAAAGCCCCAATCTCATAAATATAAATGTCTTATAAATGTTTTTTTCTGTTTATGGATACTACTATATAGAGTGACTGTTAGGCAGGTATTATAGACATGGGCACAGAACTGCTGATGGTCCTGGGTACCCAGGGAACCTGACAGGTTCCCTTTAACAATATGACAATTATTATGCATCTAAAGAGGTTGTCCTCTTTTAATTTTCATTACTCTATTAGTACAAAGATGAATAAAATATAGGGATGGGCGAATCTACTCGCTAGGACTCGTTACTCGGCGAGTAGTAAGGGACTCGCAGGACTCGGTACTCTGCGAGTTTCCCAGCGTTTACTCGCACGAGTCCAATGCAAATCAATGGCAAACGCTGACAAAACTAGGATTGCCATTGTCTTGCATTAGATTAATAAAAAGGAGGATTTTTGGTGTATTTTAAAGGCACCAGAGCTATAAGTATATATTTTAGTAATATGACCTGATAGACGTTTTTTCGGTTTTGTGTTCCATCTAGAAGAAATCCCTTAGCAACCAAGGGGTTCCAAGGTCATCATTGACTAGTCCAGACCATGTGCAGCAGAGGTTGAAAGATGGAATGAGCCCCACGCATTACGCCCACTGGCTTCCTCAGGGACTACTTTTTACTTGTGTTTTAAGTGTGTGTCTTTTATATTGCAGTGTTTAATAAAGCTTGTTCAAATTTTGCATTGATCCTGTGTAACTGATCCTCTTTGTTTTTCATCCACTCATTGATATCTGAATACTTATAGCTCTGGTGCCTTTAAAATACACCAAAAATCCTCCTTTTTGCAAAGCTACTCATACATTGGTGTTTGGCACAGAGCTGTGTACTAACTTATCTAGTGGTGCATACTTAGATTGGCCATATTTTGGTTTAATTGTCTTGCATTAGACTCGGCTACTGTGCCAGTGATAGCAGGGAAACTCGCAAAGTAACTGCTGTTACTTTGCGAGCCGAGTCCAGCTGTCTGTTCTGTACAGGCTGCCGCAGCTCCAGGGTCCTAGAGCCCGCCTGCTCACAGAGATAATGTAGCAGAGCTGCGATTGTTCTCAGTCTGCTCATTCCCTGTGCATAGACATCTATATCTATGCACAGGGGATGTAGCAGAGAGGACATCGCGTTTTGGACTACGTCAGACGGAAGAGGATTTTTTTAATTAAAGATGGAGTCCCTAATGGCTTTTTTTTTTATTTCAAATAAAATTTTTTCTCTGCGTTGTGTTTTTTTAACCCTTTATTGGAGATTCTTAGTGGCTGGGTCAAACGTGGCCTGACATTAAGAATCTCGGGCATAATACCAGCTTGTATAACAAAGCTGGTATTAACCCCTTTATTACCCAGCGTGCCACCGCCACCAGGGCCGCTGGAAGAGTGGGGTTCAGCGCCAGAGGATGGCGCTTCAATGAACGCGCCATCTTCTGGGGCGGATGCGGGCTGCAATTTGCAGCGGGGGTTGCCCAGAAAGCTTGGGCCTCCCTGCGCTGCGGATTCCAGCCCCCAGCTGCTTAGCTGTACCTGGCTAGACATAGAAATTGCGCGGAGCCCCACGCATTTTTTTTTTATTATTTCATGAAATTCATGAAATAATTAAAAAAAAAGGGCTCCCCTATATTCTTGGGGGCAGCCCGTCGCTACCTGCTGGATCCGGCTGGTTCCAGAAATACGGCGAAGCCCACGTGAAATTTTTTTCTGACAAATCCATAAAACAATGTAAATAAAAGGGACTGCATCTTTATTAACCCCTGGACCATGGGCGAGGGGTTAATAAAGATGCAGTCCCTTTTTTAAGATTGTTTTATTGATTTTTCAGAAAAAAAATTACATGGGCTTCGCCGTATTTCTGGAACCAGCCGGATCCAGCAGGCAGCGACGGGCTGCCCCCAACCCCCAGGTGCCTATTTGTACCTGGCCAGACACAAGAATATAGGGGAGCCCTTTTTTTAATTATTTCATGAATTTCATGAAATAATTAAAAAAAAATGCGTGGGACTCCGCGCAATTTCTATGTCTAGCCAGGTACAGCTAAGCAGCTGAGGGCTGGAATCCGCAGCGCAGTGATGCCCAAGCTTTCTGGGCACCCCCCGCTGCAAATTGCAGCCTGCAGCTGCCCCAGAAGATGGCACGTTCATTGAAGCGCCATCCTCTGGCGCTGAACCCCGCTCTTCCAGCGGCCCTGGTGGCGGTGACACGCTGGGTAATAAAGAGGTTAGGGCCAGCTTTGTATTATCAGCTGGCCCTAAGCCCGAAATTTATGGCGGTCACGCCAATATTAGACATGACCGCCATGAATTTCTATTAAATTGTTTTAAAAAAAACACAACACAGAGAAAATTTTTTATTAGAAATAAAAAAAAAGCCATTAGGGACTCCATCTTTAATTAAAAAAATCCTCTTCCGTCTGACGCAGTCCAAAACGCGATGTCCTCTCTGCTCATCCCTGTGCATAGATATAGATGTCTATGCACAGGGAATGAGCAGACTGAGAACAATCTCAGCTCTGCTACATCAGGCAGCAGGCGGGCTCTAGGACCCTGGAACTGCGGCAGCCTGCACACAGAGCAGACAGGAATCTTATCTGTGCAAGTTTCCCAGCGATTACTTGCACAGTAAACGAGTCCAATGCAAATCAATGGCAAAACTAGGATTGCTTCAGGCTGAAGCTTCCGAGACACATCTGTGATTTGTAAATCGCACACTACTCGCTATTACTCGCTTCCCCATTCATTAACATTGGACTCGCTAGACTCGCAACAAGTAGCGAGTCCTGGGCTCGGACTCGCTAGAGTCAAGCGATTCCGAGTAATTTAGGATTCGCCCATCACTAATAAAATATCAAATTGTACTTTTATTTATGTTCTCATTTATGTTCTCTGACTCCAGAGCTGCCTCTTCACTGCTTTGATGATTGGTTGCCTGCATATGTGTTGAAGCCTAATGTGCTGCAGCCAATCACTTTACTCTTGTGTCTTGTGCCGCTTATATAAACATCACTGGTGCAATCAATCAACAAAAACCAAAGCAGAGGTAGAGAGGCATCACTAGACAAAGAGAGGGTGAGAGAAAGCTCAGAGTTTTATTTTGTGTCGCTAATGCAACAGGGTAAGGACAGTTTCATATATGCTTTTTTTGGTATCTGGCAAGATCAGGTGAAATCCGTATCTGACCGAATATAGTTAGTTTTTTCCTTTTGCTAGTATTATACCAGATCCATAAGCCAGTTTTGTTATAATACCAGTGCAGTTTTATCTTGCTGCATCTGGTACCATCTGGCATTATCCAGATCTGTTTGCCTGTTTTGGGTCCATACCAAACACCTGAGTGTTCGGCATGGACCCTGAACAGGGACTTCACTAAGATGTCTGTGATTAAAGAATTATTCTCACTTGTCTCGCCACTGCGGTCACTTCCAGGTCCTCTCTACACTGCCTACTGATCAGCCAATTACAGACGTCCAGTATCTGTTACAGTGTTTGTGATTGGCTATTGTGCCCCACCCATTGGGTCTGTGATTGGTTGCTTGGCACAGTGGATGGAGTGCAACAGCCAATCACAGACACTGTCACAGACAATGGGCGTCTGTGATTGGCTGTTCAGCAGTTAATCCAGGGAATATTACATGAGGCTAATGAGCAAGACCTGGAAGTGACCACAGCGGTGATACAAGTGAGGATACTTCTTTAATCACGGACGTCTCAGTGAAGTACTTGTTCGGGGTCGGTACCCGAACTCTCAGGTGATAGGTACGGAACTCAAACTTTACATGTATGACGTTACCGCGTATGCTCAATAGGCATGCCAGATCCGGTTTTACCAGATCAGGAATGATCCGGTAAAACCGGATCTGACTTTCATTGACACACATTATGAATTCATGCCACCTCCAGTCGGAAACAGTTTTTACCAAGCCTAAGCAATGCTACATGTTCCGTTTTTTGTTTTTGGTAAGAAACAATCTCAGCTAAATCCAGAAGCAACTGGGTGCAACTGGATGCAAACAAAAGTGCTATCATTCTCATTGATAACAGTGGGCACAAACTGGATCCAGTTTGCATTACAGTTTTAAAAAAACAGCCGGATTTCCGCCAGATTCCTAAAACCACATATGTGAAAGCGCCCTAATAAAGTTTAAACAGGGGACCCTTTGATGGTAAAGTGACCCAATAACTTCATAACAATAATTACAATGTGTATAACTATTTTGTATTTAGTATTTATAACACTTTTTCTTTACTTAGAAGATATGAAATCATCAGCTGCATGGAATGCTCTGAGAGTTGTAGTCTTTCAAACAGAGCTGTGAAAGTCTATACCTGTATTGGAACACTACAGCTCCTAGAACTTCCAAGTCTCTCAGATCTTCAGCTCCTACAACTTCTGAACACATGAAATTTTACAATTCCTAAAATATGTAGCCCTCTGAAATGTACCGATAACAGATATTTTAAGCCTCCAAGCTTTGAAATGAATGCATTTTAACACATTGAATGATAATAATGTTTCTCAGTTCTTCAAAGAATTTTCAAGTTTTCTTATCCTATAGTTTGTGTTTGAGATTAGTGAATTGAACAGTAAAATATTATATTAAAAATACTAATTGGATGTCCTGTCTGATAAAATATTCACATGTATTGCCACTATGAAAAAGGATTTTAATAGCATTTTATTTTAGTAACTTCAAATTTAGTAGCTCACTACATTGCTAAAACTGAAAGGAAGAGGTTTTTTTTTATTGTTGTCACTATGGATAAAAATATGTTTAATTGTTATCCCAGCCATGTTTTTCCATGAACATTGGGTGATGCCACGAGCAGATTGATCTAGGGAAGATTGAATTCGAGTACAATGTTCTAACCTTTGTAGTTTCAGGTCAATTTGAACAAATTGCACTTCGTAAAAATAAAAGGCACCATTTCCCACACTTCTGAAGCCCCAGAGTGCAGGCTAATGTCATTTTATGTTGCCACATGAGCCTCCCTACAGAGATTGTAGAAACTGTGAATAAAAAAAAGTGCAATAATGTCTTACCCAACAAAATTGAGGGTGAAAACACCTTATGGGGTTGTGACACCCAAACAATATAGAAGCGTATGACAGCTGCCGCAGGAACTGCCTGTATGAGTGAGGAATGTAGGAACCAAATAAATTAGCAGATAAAGAAATCCACGCTGCTGTTGAAGAGGTCCAGAACGAATAAAATAAAGGAATAGTGTTTTATTCTACATGTTTTGAAGTGTGTCCTCGCTTCATTATTAGGAACTCCACCAGTCAGCCAATTATTGGTGGGTTTCCTGATGAAATAAATAGAATAAACCCCTATTTATCTATTTTATAAATCCTGGACCTCCTCAATCAACAGCAGCCCGAATTTCATCAACTACTTTATCTGGTACCTATATTCTTAGCTACAGAGTTATATATACCATTCGTGCAACCTTTAAAGCTACATGGGGGTCCAAGAGGTAAGGGGGCTAGTTTCCACTCCCAAAACAGAATTGTGCATTGTGATGTGATGGTTTTTTTGGACTAGAAAGGGCAAATATACTTTTCTTTAACTGGGTCCGTCTTCTGTCTGTGTCCTACAGTGCCTCCCCACAATGCCCTGCAATTTTGAATTTTTATAGATTATAATACCTTGTGTATGGGGTGGTCAGTAACTGTGCCATCAGGGATCAACAGTTTCCAGTGAACAACAGTTCGTACTGCAGAGTTGTTTTCCATCTCCGAAGGAACTAAGTAAGTTTCTCTCTTCTGTTTCCAAGCGCATTACATATGTATAATATATGGTTACATGTGTTTAATATGTATGTAATATGTATGTAAATTTTAGTAATAAGAGTTGTGCTATCTAGGACTATGGCAAAGAAGGAGTTAAGAATCCAACTCATATTGATTTATTTAATACAAGTGTATGTCTGGTGTATATAGGCTGGGATTTGTATTATATCTGTACCAACAACTAAAATGGTTTCCCTCGAAACATGTCTGGTGTAGCTGATATCCTTTGTAGGATTGTATCCTGATGGTTTTAAATATGTGTTTCCACTAATAAAGGACTACATGATTTGAGAAGTGGCTCTGGATTTTCTTCTTTATCTATAGTGAAGAATATAGCATCCTGTCACCACAGTCTCCCAGTCACTGAATGAATGAGTTGTGAGCTCCATCCGTAAGCGATAACTCCCTGAGGTCACCCGAGGACAGCTCAGGTAACCATGGTACCCGCTATGATTAGCGGCCACCATGGTTACCTGAACGGTGACCACAGCAAGTCACTGCACACCTTGAGCAGAGCTGGTGGTGAGTGACATGTGCCACAGCTTATCTGGTCACCATAGTAATCAAGTCAGATGACCGGATCAGCTAACATGATCTGGTCATGTGAGGCGATTGCTATGGTGATTAGATTAGCTGATCGCGCACATCTCTCATGGCCAGCCCAGAAGTGGAAGTCATAGGGAATGCGGGAAAGCAGACCAAAAGCAATCAAGCAGCATGACCCGGCAAGTTGATCTGTGTGTCTGTTTGTGTAGGATAACGTAGAACAGAAGCATTAGTGCAGGTGCACAAATGCTTCTGTCCTACGTTAAGCTAAACACACATCTGAAGCTTGACCGAACGTTCGCTGAATTTGCAAACTTTTCAGCAAAACATTCGAATTTGAGGTGTCAAATGAACATTGCCAAATTCGGTCTGAATTTGAAATTGACCAACATGTTCAACCAAAGTTTGCTAATCGCTAGTAGAGAGTAAGCTCTTATATCAGTGCGGTTCTCTCTCTTTCTTTTTCTCTTGTAAAAGATAAGTTCTTATGGTCAGCAAAGCTCTATCTCTCTAGTTTACCCCACAGGAATTTTCCGAGCCATTACAAGTTTTCAAATATTGAGATGTACACAAATTTATTCAATGTAAATCGTAAGGATCGTTCATTTGAATTTTATAAAATTCATTTATTTCTAGTCTATAACCTACTACAGTTTACGTAGATTGTAGTTTTTTTTTTAAAATGAGTTCTTTATAGTTTATCCCTAAATATTTTAATAGTAACAATAATAAATTAGAACTGCGTTGGTCACCATTCTCTATAAGCCTAATGAATATGGCATATTTCATCCTTTCTTTAAACTCAAATAGTTGATTAAAGTTATCCTTATGGACCGTTTTACAATTTTAGCAATCACGGTGTGAGAACAGACCATTATGTCTGGACTTGCTACAGAGTTCCTGACAAGAACTCAACAACCTCATAAATACATATGAACCTTTTGAGTTTGGGTCAGGGGACTCGTACCTGATCCATGCTCTTGAATATTAGAAATGTGAAACTAGCCTATGGGTATTTCTAGATATGCAAGTTTGATGTGAATTTGCAGCATCAAATTACAGTGTTATACAATAAATTACAATGCAATGTGGTATTAAAAATGCCATCTAAATGTAAAAGTAATCTTCCACGTGTAAAAAAAAAATTGGTTTCTAAGATCACCAGCACTTTATTCTATTGATGAAATGCCATGGATTTTCATAGCAGATATCAATCCTTCAATGCACAAGAAGTCAAGCTAATCGAAAAAATAATTATTTTAAAATGCATATTAGTGATTTACTGTTTTTGAGGATGAATGTTTGCCATGGTTCATATTATAATGTAAAAGGATTTTTGATCAAATGCCACAAATATTTACAATAGGATCTGCCGCAACTGTGCCACAAGTGCTGCAGTTATGTGTTAATCACGGCAGATGCGTTTTTTTCACCGCATCTGCGGCGTTCGGCAAAAACCGCTGATGTGAAAGCAGCCAAAATCAATGTTGCTATATCTTATTGCTTCAGCTGAACATAAAATAATTTATGCAGGGCAACTTTATTGTGCAAGATTATTAAAAGTAATTTAAAACTGATTGAAACCAAATATTGACACTTCGGAAACTTTAAAAGAGGAAAAGATTAGGAGCATTTATATAAATACATGTATTCTATATACACAATGATATATACAGTACAGGGTGGGCCATTTATATGGATGCACCTTAATTAAATGGGAATGGTTGGTGATATGAACTTCCTGTTTGTGGCACATAAGTATAAAAGAGGAGGAAAACTTTTCCAGGTGGGTGGTGACCATAGCGGCCATTTTTAAGTTGGTCATTTTGGATCTAACTTCATTTTTTTCAGTGGGAAGAGGGTCATGTGACACATCAAACCTATTGAGAATTTCATAAGAAAAACAATAGTTTGTCTGGTTTTAACGTAACTTTTTTTCATGTGTTATTTACAAGTTTATGACCACTTACAAAATATGTTGAAAGTGCTGCCCATTGTGTTTGATTGTCAATTCAACCCTCTTCTCCCACTCTTGACGCACTGATAGCAACACCACAGAAGAAATGCTAGCACAGGCTTCCAGTATCTGTTGTTTCAGATGCTGCACATCTCGTATCTTCACAGCATAGACAATTGCCTTCAGATGAGTGATGAGGCAAACTTTTATGTGAATGGTGAAGTTAACAAACCAAACCCCCGCTATTGGTCTGACACTAACCCACAGTGGATAGATCCCTCATAGACTGTTGGAACACAAAAATTGATGGTATGGTGTGGTATATGGGGGACAAAGATAGTGGAGCCATTCTTCATCAATGGAAACCTCAATGTCACTGGATGTCTGAATCATGTAGCAATTTCAGATATGCAGTGGCATTGAGGTACTAATAAACTACCATATACTAATGTGCCACAAACAGAAAGTTGATATAACCAACCATTCCCATTTTATTTAGGTGAATCCATAAAAATGGCCCACCCTGTACATTACAAATGTAAGTACACCCCTCCCATTTTTGTAAATCTTTTGTTACTTGTTTTAATGGGACAACATCAATAATAATAATCTTTATTTATATAGCCACCAAACAATAATGAGTAGTCCAACACTGATGAATGCGATTAATAACCGCATTCATCCACCACCAGAAAATCTGCAAAAAATCAGTGCAAAAAATCTGCACAGGAATCACACAAAAAGCTCTCTGTTTATAATAAATATTTTTTCCAGTTTGTAGCAAGTGCTATCAAAAAAGTATCAAAAACAGGGCTATTGGTCTGTACGTTTTTTGCAAAAAATATACGTAAGCTGTCTCACCTCGTCACGGTTGCCCTAGCGAGACAGTCCCTAGCTGATGTGTGCATTTAAAACCTGAGTGTGTGAACATACCTCCATCCAGGCTCCAGCCAGGTCTCCACTCTGTGGGCTTTTTACCTGTGAAACAGCTTGTGTGTGGACTACTCATAGGGGAAGGGTGGGTCACTTCCCTTTCCTGCGAACAGGAGAAATACATTCACCAAACAATAATGAGTAGTCCAACACTGATGAATGCGATTAATAACCGCATTCATCCACCACCAGAAAATCTGCAAAAAATCAGTGCAAAAAATCCGCACAGGAATCACACAAAAAGCTCTCTGTTTATAATAAATATTTTTTCCAGTTTGTAGCAAGTGCTATCAAAAAAGTATCAAAAACAGGGCTATTGGTCTGATACTTTTTTGATAGCACTTGCTATAAACTGGAAAAAATATTTATTATAAACAGAGAGCTTTTTGTGTGATTCCTGTGCGGATTTTTTGCACTGATTTTTTGCAGATTTTCTGGTGGTGGATGAATGCGGTTATTAATCGCATTCATCAGTGTTGGACTACTCATTATTGTTTGGTGAATGTATTTCTCCTGTTCGCAGGAAAGGGAAGTGACCCACCCTTCCCCTATGAGTAGTCCACACACAAGCTGTTTCACAGGTAAAAAGCCCACAGAGTGGAGTCCTGGCTGGAGCCTGGATGGAGGTATGTTCACACACTCAGGTTTTAAATGCACACATCAGCTAGGGACTGTCTCGCTAGGGCAACCGTGACGAGGTGAGACAGCTTACGTATATTTTTTGCAAAAGACGTACAGACCAATAGCCCTGTTTTTGATACTTTTTTGATAGCACTTGCTACAAACTGGAAAAAATATTTATTATAAACAGAGAGCTTTTTGTGTGATTCCTGTGCGGATTTTTTGCACTGATTTTTTGCACACTGTTTATTTATATAGCACCAACATATTCCGCAGTGCTTTACAATCCAAAGGTTTATATATAAACAGTCACAAGTAACAGTTATAAAAAATACAGTAATTAAAGCAAAAAATAATTACCACCCTGATCGTAAGAGCTTGGAATCTACAATGAGGTGGGGGTGACACAAAGTACAGGTGCTTACTTTCAAATATGGTGCAGCCATCTTAAGGGAATGGTGAGTAGATAAGAGCTGCATAAGTGGCTACCAGCCTATCTGTGTAGAGCCCTTGGGTCTGAGTTTGATAGAATTATGTTCAGAGGAATAGTGAATATCCTATGTCTAAGTGACTTTGATTAGGAAGAATGATAGGCGGCTCTGAAAAGATGTGATTTTAGGGAGCATCTAAAACTAAGTTGTGGATAGTTCTAATTTCTTGGGGTAGAGCATTCAAGAAAATTGGTATAGCTTCAACATTGAACATATAACACTTTGACATGATGTAATGTAGTCAGTGTACAGCATGTATCACAGTGTCAATTTTGTTGTGCCCTCAAAATAACTTCACATACAGGCATTACTGTCAAAATCACTGTCAACAAAAGTAAGTACACTCCTACATAAAATGGCAAAATTGTATCCAATTAGCCATTTTCCTTCTCCGATGTGATGTGACTCATTAGTGCTACAAGGTCTCAGGTGTAAATGGAGAGCCGGCATGTTCAGTTTGGTGTTGTCACTCAAATATTGCCCTATACTGGTCACTGGAAGTTCAGCATGGCCCCCCATGTCAAAACATTGCTTTAGGATTTGAAAATAAGAATTGTTGCTCTACATAAGGTGGCCTAGGCAATAAGGAGTTTGAAAACACCCCAAAACAGAGCTGCAGCAAAATTGTCAAGACCATACAACAGTTTAAAGACCAGTTTCCCTCAGGACAGGCTTCTTAATGGTCGCCAAAAGAGGTTGAGTTTACGTGCTCAGTGTCGTGTCCACAAGTCGTCTGTTCAACATAGACATTTGAGTGCTGCCGGCATTGCTGTAGAGGTTAACGGGGTATCGGGTCAGCCTATCAGTACTCAGACCGTACCCCACACACTGAATAAAATTGATAGACATGGCTGTCATCTTAGAAGGAAACCTCTTCTTAAGATGATGCACAAGAATACCTGCAACAGTTTACTGAAGACAAGCAAATTTAAGACATGGATTAATGGAAAGCTGTCTTGTGGTATTATGGAAATAGAAAAACAAGTGGTGTCAGAGGTTTGGAGAGCTAAAGAAACCACGGGTTGGTGATTAAATTACCGATAATTTATTGCACGAACAGCAGGGGTCCAGTATGCCACAACGCGTTTCGACGCACAGATGCGTCGAAACGCGTTGTGGCATACTGGACCCCTGCTGTTCGTGCAATAAATTATCGGTAATTTAATCACCAACCTGTGGTTTCTTTAGCGCTCCAAACCTCTGACACCGCTTGTTTTTCTATTTGCTAATCTCCTTCTCCCTTATTGGGAGTGCGGTGTGTGAGCTGCTCTAAGATCCACAGTACCTGGCAGTACATCATAAAGACCCACCCTTGAATGATCAACTGATACACAGTGTGGAGCTGGGACGGAAGCCAGTGCAGCGAGTCTGCCTCTTCGGGTGGAGGAGTGAAGGAGCCCACCTCCATCTCCAGAGGAACTAAGGAGCCGACCACCAGGCCCGGAGTATCTGAGGAGGAGGGAATATTGGCCCTTGTCACTACAGTGATCCACATTAAGCCATCAGTCTGGTTGTGCGGGGTGTTGCACAACCAGTAAAGGTTAGTGCAAACATAGTAAAACCGTGTATTAAGTTCCTCCAGTTGCAGTGTGGCGCAATATCTGTTTTTTCTTGGTGGTATTATGGGACCAAGATAAACGTATTTGGTTAAGATAGTGTCAATAGTATTCGGTGGCACCCTGGTGAGGAGTACAAAGACAATTGCCTACGGTTAAGCATGATGGTAGGAGAATCATGGTTTGGGTCTGCATGAGTGCTGACAGCTGTGTGGAGTTACAGTTGATTGAGGAACCATGAATTCCAACATGTAGTGTGATATACTTCAGTTGAGCATAATCTAATCACTTCTGAAACTGAGTAAAAGGACAGTATTCCAACATGATAACGACCACAAACATACCTCCAAGATGACCACTGTCTTGCTAAAGACACTCAGGGTAAAGGTGCTGGACTGCCCAAGCATGTCTCAAGAGCTAAACCCTTTTAGGCATCTTTGGGGCATCCTCAAATAGAAGGTGTAGGAGAAGTCTTTAAAAAGGACCTGTCACCCCCTGCTGCATGGCAATCTAAATGCATCACTGAATGCAGCATGTCTGCTGCATTCAGGGATGGGGCACCCCATGTGTCTGTGTGCTGTCTATCCCGAGATATAGCCTTTGTAAAACTTAAGGTACCTTTACACGCCGCTACAACAGGGTGGAAACAACCGGGTGCTTCACGTGCACGAGCACGCACCAACGGTTACAAACGGTACCTGATACCGCCTTTACACGCCGCTACAAGGTGCTCTACAGAAGGTTTAATCTACCTCTGGATGCACCGCCGGGTGCATCAAATTACCTTCTGTAGAGCACCTTACCTCATTTACATGCCGTGACAGAAGGTAATATGGGAGGACCTGGTGCAGCAGGGACAACACATAGGCGTGCCAGAGTTGTGGATTACGAGACGCTCGTACGATGATTGGACAATGCAATAGCATCATGATTGGCCAGCCAGCGCAGGAGGCTGACTAATACATGACGCTCGAGCTATTGAGTAGTGTGACTGGTCAGCTCATTAAATATGCCGCCCTACGCAGCGACAACCAATCGCAACGCAGGAGCTTCCACCAATGATCGCTGAAGGGTGGTGGTTTCCCGGAGGCTGTGTCACGCCCCGGGGAGTTATCTAGGTGGTGAATAAACCTTAACCTACCGTATTTAGACGCCGTTACCATCGGGTTGAAATCAACCTGTTTTAGAGCAGTGCTCTGAAACAGGTGCCGCAGGTGACGGGTGGCAACAACCGCCTTTACGCGCCGCTACCTCGGGTTGATTTGACGGTGCAAGATACATTTGTCTCATAAACCCGGTTGTTTCCACCCTGTTGTAGCGGCGTGTAAAGGTACCATTACAGTTAGAAGCCATGGAGGCAGTCACTGTGGCTAGAGGGAGCTTAATTGATGGTGGTCATTCCATCCCCCACTGTCTTTGTGTGCCTCCTTCTGCTGTGATGTTTATACTTTCCTCCTCTCCTCCCCTCTGCCACTCAGAGCATGCAAATCATTTGTCCCGACATCAGCTCCAGATTCCTGCCCTGACAAAGCATAAACAGCACAGTAGGAGGCGGCACACAGAGGCAGTGGGGGATGGAATGGCCACCATCAATTAAGCTCCCTCCAGCCATAGTGACTGCCACCATGGCTTCTAACTGTAAGTTTTACAAAGGCTACATCTTGGGGTACACAGTACACAGACACATGGAGGACCGCTTCCCTGAATGCAGCAGACATGCTGCATTCAGTGCTGCATTTAGATTGCCATGCAGCAGGGGGGTGACAGGTCCTCTTTAACATACCCCAGCACCATAATCTTGTCATGGAGGATTGAAAGAAGATTTTAGGTCTAACCTGTGAAACTCTAGTGAACTTCATGCCCAAGAAAGTAAAGACAGTGCTTGGAAAATAAAGGTGCCTCAAAAAATATTGACACTTTGGCATAATTTGGTCATTTGCACTTAGCGGTGTACTCACTTTTTCCCCCAGTGGTTTTGACAATAATGACTGTGTGTTGACTTATTTAGAGGGCACACAATATTTGCATCACAATCACTGTGCACATAGAGAAATAAGTATCATTTTACATATGTATAGTGCTTTTCAGGTAAGATTACAATTGACGTTGAGTGACAACCGTGTAGATTTTACGATAAATACAAAAAAAAAAGATGTCCTTTGTGCAAATCTTCTCAGTAGATAAAAGTGATCTATTTTCATGACATTTATGCTTCTTACCAACATATACTTGTCTTTCTTTTCAACAAATCCCTTTGCAGTTCTGCTGGCAGTTATTAATCATGACAGGAACCAGGAAACACGAATACAAATACAAACATAAAACTTAAAGTGACTTACATTGAAGAATGTATCAGTTTCTCACCATAGAGGTCTGTCATTTAATGACAGCATGCATATTGCATTGAAATGTAGTAGAGCATTATTTGCCAATTAAAACAGATTTATCACTGAATTTTACAATACAAACTCCATATGTTATGAAATAGATATTATAGACCTGAAAAGTCTGCTGTAGTTAGTTACTGAAAATTAATGTCAAAATGAGTGTATAATACTATTTAAAGTGTCAACTTTCAGATATGAAAATAAACAGGAGGGGGTCTTTTTGTCACCTTATCACATAATACCTGGAATGCCAATGGTTTGTCGTGACAACCAAGGAGCTAAAAGGGGTTTCCCATGAATAGAGTTACAGCTACAGTTCATTTTAATCATTAGATCTTGGAATAATAAGATGTTCCATAAATAAAATGTATAAGACTTTCTCTGCACAGGGCCATGTTTTTTCTTAACAAAATTCATTGAGTAAATAATTTTCAAATTGGGCATAATTTCACACAAAACCCCCCCAAAAATTGGCCATACAAAATTGTTGTGGCAGCTTCAGCATAATATTTAAATCCACACCCTTTTTGAATAAATAACTGGACTTAATCACATTTATAAACATCATTAACAAGTTTCTAACCTCTCCACTGGAATTTTGGACAATTCTTCTTTTGCAAACTGCTCCATGCCTCTCATATTTGAAGGTTGTTGCCTCCTAACAGAAATTTTAAGATTTATCCAAAAGTGTTCAATGGGATTTATATCCAAGCTCATTTCTGGCCACTTCAGAGTTCTCCACTGCTTTGTTTTCATCCATTTTTGCATGATTCCTGAAATATGGGATCATTATAGAATCATAGAAAGGAATAGTTGGAAGGGACCTACCTGGTTATCTAGTCCAACCCCCTGTTCAAAGCAGAATTCATCTCAGATGTATATCCATCCTCTGTTTGAAGACTTCTATTGTAGGAGAACTCACCACCTCTCATGAGAGCCTGTTCCACTCATTGGTCACCCTCACTGTGAAAAGGTTTTTTCAAATATCTAATGTGTCTCCTCCCATTCAGTTTCATTCAATTGCTTTCAGTCTTTCCTTGTGCAAATTATAATAAAGCTGATCCCTCTATTCTGTGACAGCCCTACATTTTCCTGCTTGAAGACCCATGACCATGACCCTTGATGCAACCCAGTTTTCTGACTCTGGGCACTACTCCAATCCTCTGGCAATTTTCAGATATCATGGTGCCTTTTCACATAGTCAAGGCACCAAGTGCCAGAGTCAGCAAAACAACCTAACACATTTTTTGAACTTGCACCATATTTGACCATAGGTACTGTGTATTTTATTTTTAGGGCTGTGTCCATTTTCTGTAAACAGTAGAATTATGTGCTTTACCAAAAAGCGATATCTTGGTTTCATCTGTCCACCAGACTCCTTCCAAGAAGGATGTTGGTTTACTCATGTGCATTTTAAAAATCTGCAATCAAGCGTTTCTATTTTTCTGTGTCAGCAGTGAATTCCATCAAAGTCTCCTTCCTTTGCATTTCATTTAATTAAAATGTTGACGTAAAGTTCACACTGACATTGATGCACCACAAACCTGCAGAACATCTTGTATTTCCTTGGAACTTGTTTGCATCTGCTTAACTACCATCTGGACTATACTGCATTATGACCTTTCATCAATTTTTCTCTACCAGTAACATCCAAGGAGATTACCTACAGTGCCATGGATTGTAAACTTCTTGATTATGTTGCGCACCATAGACAAAAGGAATATTAAGATCTCTGTAAATAGATTTGTAAGCTTTTAAATATTTTTACTTTTTAATAATTTTGGTTCTCAATCCTCAGACAATTTTCTGCTCCTTTTTCTGTTCTTCATACTTAGTGTGGCACACACATATACATAGTGCAAAGATTAATTCAACTTCTCTCATTTTTATCTGGTTTCAGATGTGATTTTCATATTACCTATATTTGTTACATGCAGATGAGTTTGAAATGATTGAAACACAATTGTTTACCCACATATTTGTAAAGATGCCAATTTTGTCCAGCCAATTTTAAGGGTTTTGCTTGAAATTATGTCCAATTGACCTTTTTTTCCTCAGTTTATTTTTGTTGTTGTTCCAATACACATAAGAGAAATAAACATGTGTATTCTAAAGCGTGTACTTGCCCTTATTTTCCATGAGAAATGCTCAATTTTCTATAACCCTTTTAAGGATGCCAACACTTTTGGCCATGATTGTAGGATACCACTGCATTTGATGCATAAACATTGGCAATAAGATTAACATTTACACCAAAAGCTAAGCTCTGTAAAAGCAGTATACAAAACAGCCAAATTATTTTTCATTCCCGCCTTAACCCACCGCAAAAAAAGCAATTAGGCAATAATTCACATTTTTCCAAAAATGAAAGGTTATTTAAAAAAAAAAATTTTTCATGAAATGAATGAAATCACAAGAAATCGCTATTATAGCACAAAAGTAATAAGATATAAAACATGAAATTTATAACTACAAAGGTATGCTACAACGTGAATGTACGGAATTTAAAACATAATTTGTTTTACTCTTTCCTTCCATGAAAGAGTTAATAAAAAGTAATTAATAAGTTATATGTATGAAAATAAATTCATACAAAAAGCCTAGAAAAATTAAAAAAAATATATGGTTCTCTGAATTTAAAAGTAATGACTTTTGTCACTAGTATAATAGGCTCAAACTTAAAGGAGTTAAAAAATGTATACACTAGGATTTTAAATTCTGTGAAGTCTTTCAATATAATAGAAATCATAAAGTAAAATTTGATCTTAATAGTTTAATATTTCAAACCTGCAGTAATTTGGTAGGAAATCCGGAAAATACAACACTTATTCAGTATTGGATATAAACCATATTTTGTTACCACAGCTATAATTTCTCTAATCTATGACAATCACGCTCACAGTTATTCTAATTTTTGTTCATATAATAATTCAATCAAACGAGATTCAAGAAATACTTATATAATAGCTCAGTATGGAAGTCATATTCATTTAAGATAGTTTAATATGACACATTATGTAGGCAACATCACTCTTCGTAATCCAACCATTAAGTACTAAATGAATACTGTAGCACACAATGCCAAAAAAAGTTCACACAAAACATTAAAAATGGCTAAAATGAACAGACTTTAATGGAATTGATATTTTGCAGGATCAACATTTATTTTCCATGTAGCATGCTGTCATAAAACACATTTCAAACTGCAATACTACATCGAGAAACATGTAATATCACAATGTCTAAGGACCGCTTTACATGTTACGATATCGCAACGCAAAATAGATAAAAAGTCACGTGGTGTGGCCGTTGCAGTTGATATCGTTCGTGCTTTGTGTCGTGTAAATGTGCAGTGCAACGGGAAAACAACCTAACTACGATATTGCATGAAGATTGTGCAAACCCTTCAACCATACGATATTGTATAGGCGATGTGACAGGATCGTGCTGTGTGACAGCACAACTACAATTTGGAGCGCAACTTCTCCTATTCACTCCAATGTTAAATGGTCGTTCCCTGGGTTGCTCATAGCCAGCGCAAAGAAGATGCGTACACCATCGTAGTTGTGTTGCCTGCCGATATCTCCCTGTGTGACATCTCCCATGCGATCTTGGACAAGTGCCAAAAACGTTTCACTTCAGTATTTGTTAGGCCTTGTGCAGGTGATGAGTATTTGGTGATGTTATTCCTCAGTATCTGGAAGGCCTTGTGCAGGCGATGAGCATTAGATGCAGTTTTTACCGCAGTATGTGAAAGGCCTTGTGCAGGCGATGAGTATTGAGTATTAGGTGTAGTTTTTACCACAGTATGTTGACGGCCTTGTGCAGGGGATGAGTATTTGGTGATGTTATTCCTCAGTATCTGGAAGGCCTTGTGCAGGTGCTGAGTATTTGGTGATGTTATTCCCCAGTATCTGGAAGGCCTTGTGCAGGCGATGAGTATTTGGTGATGTTATTCCTCAGTATCTGGAAGGCCTTGTGCAGGTGAGGAGTATAGTGTCACATTTAGGGGACTACAAGAACAGTCTCCATTTTTTCCAAAAATTTGGTCACAGACAACACTTATGTGGCATCAATTGCCCCACAGTTAAAATGGTGATTTTTAGACAAAAATCCACAAGGCTTTATTCTCCCAAGGATGACATAGGGGAGGAAAAGTCCTTGGGGTTCCATGCCTTGTTCATCTTTATAAACGTTAGTCTGCCGGCATTCTGGGAGGACATACGCGTGCACTTTTCTGTCAGCACACCACCAGCAGCGCTGAACACACGTTCCGAGAGAACGCTGACTGCGGGGCATGACAAGATCTCCAATGCGTGAGTGGCAAGTTCAGGTCATTTTTCCTGATTGGAAACACAAAATGAGCAAGGCTCGACTTCCCTAGTCATGGCATTGATGTTAAGTTGGAGATACTCGTGTACCATCCGCTCCAGGTGTTGACTATGTGTCAGACTCCTCGTGTCTTCAGGCCTTGCAAATGATGGTCAAAAAAAATTGTGAAACGAGACCACAAAATTGCTGTTACCACCACCAGATACGGTTTTACTGGTACGGTGTGAGTGATGATGACTTGAAAATTCCATGGTTGACAAGTGAGAACTGTGAGATTCACTCTGTGTACCACTGGTGGTTTGTGGAAAAGCCGATCCGAGATTATGTATCAGCTTCTGCTGATACTCCAGCATGCGTGCGTCCCTTTGTATGCCAGGAATGATTTCTGCAAATTTGGTCTTGTACTGCGGACCTAAGAGTGTGGCAACTCAGTAGTCAGCATTGTTTCTAATTCAGATAATCCGAGGGTCATGTTGCAGGTAGTGCAGCAAGAAGGCGCTCATGTGTCTTGCGCATCCAGGAGGACCAAGTCCTTGTTGTGTTGTGGCAGAGAGTGAGAATCATGCTTGCTTCCTCTGCCCTCTCCCCCAACCTCGCACAACAGAAACGTCATCAAGGTCTCCCTCATCTGCTGAGTCTTCCATGCCCATCGCCAGTTCGTCCACCATTTCTTCTTGGGCTCCTGCACCTTCCTCAAGACTTTGGTTGCTAACATTCACCCTTGTTAATTCGTCTCCACCACCCTCCCTTGCCTGCTGTATTGGTGCTGCCGACCGTGAGGACCTTGGAGATGTTGTCATCCCTTCCGCATAGGACTCCTCCTGTACTTCCTCCACCTCCTCATGTCCGACTACCTGACTCTGAATATTGTTTAGAGTGCGCTCCAGCAAGTAGATGACCGGAATAGTCATGCTGATAATGGCATCGTCAGCACTAAACATCTTCGTTGCCATCTCAAAACTGTGCAGAAGGGTGCATAGTTCCTTGATCTGAGACCACTCCTGCAGCGTGATCTGCCCCACCTCTGGATCTCGTTGTCCCAGGCTATACGTCATAATGTATTGCACCAGGGCTCTGCGGTGCTGCCACAGTGGAAGCAACATGTGCAGAGTAGAATTCCAGTGTTTCGGCACACCGCATTTCAGCATGTGAACAGGCAAGCCGAATGACGTCTGGAGTGAAGCAAGTCGTTGAGCTGCGGGATGCGAACGGCGGAAGTGAGCACACATCGACCGTGCCCTTTGCAGAAGCCCATCTAGACCTGGATAGTGTGTCAAAAAATGCTGGACAACCAGATTCAAGACGTGAGCCATACAAGGCACGTATGTGATATTGCCCCAGCAAAAGGCCGCACCCAGGTTTGCTGCATTGTCACACATGGCCTTACCTGGCTGCAGGTTGAATGGAGACAACCATTGCTGAAACTCAGTCGCCAGAGCTGACCACAACTCCTCAGCTGTGTGACTCTCACGTTTTGCAGGCATTTGAGGGTAAAGTCCGCCTGATGGTGTTGAGCTCTGCTGCCAGTATAGTAAGGAGGAGTGCAGGAATCCTTCTCTGCAGTTACAATACGGGTGGCATTACTAGACAGGCTTTGGGCGGAGGTGGAGGACCGAGACGGGGTTGAGGAGGCAGAAGCAGTGGAGGAACTTCTACCTACCGAAAATGGATGCACAACTCGTGGGGACGGCAAGACTTGGACAACAGACCCTTCTTCAGCCCTCACCATAGTTAACCAGTGTCCAGTGAGCGACATGTAATGCCCCTGTCCATGCTTACTGGTCCAAGTGTCTGTGGTGAAATTCACCTCGTGACACACTGAGTTTCTCAAGGAAGCAGTGATGTTGTCTGTGACCTGCTGGTGTAGTGCAGGCACACCTTTCTTGGAAAAATAGTGGCGACTGGGCATCTGGCAGTGGAATACTGCGACGGACATAAGGTCTCTAAAATCCTCTGTGTCCACCAGGCGAAAAGGCAGCATTTCTATAGCCAACAGCTTGCAGATGGTGAAATTCAAGCGTTTAGCCTTCTCACGGCTAGGAGGAAATGGTTTTTTACTTGTCCACATCTGAGGGACGGAGGGCTGGCTGCTGTGCTGAGATGCGGTTGAGTAGGGTGTCCCCGACAAACTGCTGGTCTGTGAGGGAGGTGCAGGTGAAGATGTAATGTTGCCTTCATCCAAAGGTGCTGCTCTCGATGTCTGTGAGAGCTCAACACCTGCAGCATTGTCCACTTGAAAACCAAGTGACGACCTGCCAATCACACTGCCTGTTGCGGGTAAAGAGGTGGAATGTCTGCATCCAAAAACCTGTGTGACAGCTATCCCCACAGTCACATATGATGAAGAGCACATGGATGCACTTGATGGGGCACACGGTGGTAGGCCCGCTAGCCCACATTCTAGCACAGTGAGCTTCCCACTGTGACTTGTGCTTCATGTCCATGTGGCGGTTCATACATGAAGTACTTAACCTACTGAGTTTTTAGCCTCTACTCAGAGATTCTTTACAAATCGTGCAGATGACATGAGTTGGGGGATCCTTGGTGATGTCAAAAAAGGCCAGGCTAGGCAAGGCTTAGAGCCCATGCGAGCTGCAGAGGCATCACGACTTCTGCTCAGAGGCAGAGTTGTGGCTGCGGATGCAGTTGTTGACATGCTTCCAGTACTCCGTCTATGTCCATGAAGGCGCAACCTAACCTCGTCGTCAGTGGCATCCTCCTCCACCATCTCTGCTGACCTCATCGACTGGCTGACTGTGGGCTGACAGTAAGTGGGATTGCCAACCTCATCATCATCCTCTGTGTTCTCACACCCCTCGTTTCAGAGACAACCACACCCTGCCTTGACCGAAAACTTGATTTTTCAATTAAATCCGGTATCTGAGTCTCATCAGCATCATCCTCCTTGTGTCCACCAAAAGTAGTTTCTGGTAAGGAATGAGGATCTACACGAAGGTCAGAACCTTCTTCCTTTGGGGCCTGGCCTGGATCTGACTCACAAGGCTTCTGGGCATTAGGCAAGATCATTTCCTCTTCTGGACTCAATGCAGCTTTGGAGCAGACCTCTGATTCCCAGGCTATTGTGTGACTGAACAGCTCTGCAGACTCAACCATGTCTGTTACCCCAGACTCAGTAGGGCGGCTGGAGACTTGGGAAAAATGAAGTGCGATTGGGCTGATACCTCAGATGACTGGAGGGTTTGTGATGTAGAAGTTGAGGAGAGGCCAGTTGATGAAGCACTTGAGATCCATTCAAGCACCTGCTGTTTTTGTGCCTCATTTACGAGTGGTATCGATGATCGTGTCCGCAAGAAAGGGATCATATCCGATTGGTCACGTAAAGAAGTAGACATCTTACTTTGGCTGGAAGAATGTCTTTCTTCAGCTGATGATAATGTAGCTTTAACATCTACCCCACGGACATAAAGTTTTGCCCTTTCCACCAATCCTACTCCCCTTTCCACCATCAGCAGGCCTTTCACCACTCATTTTGTATGTTACAAAATTTGGAACTATGCAGTTGTTGGCCAAGACAAAGTTTGATGTAAATCAAACAGTGGTGACACAACCAACACTGCTACTTGACCCAAAGTGAGACCTGGGCAAGGTGCAGTAAAAAATTAGTCAAATTAACTACATTGAAGGTGTACTTGGTTGTATTACACGTGGCCTACACTACAGTTTTTGTTGACACTGCTTTTAGGCAAAAACAGACAGGTTTGCTAGGTGCAGTTAAAAATTAGTAGAATGAACTACACTCAAGGTGTATTTGGTTGTATTACATGTGGCCTACAGTAATGTTTTTTGTGGACACTGCTTTTAGGCAAAAACTGACAGGTTTTCTAGGTGCAGTAAAAAATTAGTAGAATGAACTACACAGGCGGTGTAGCTTCACTCACAAGTGGGCTACACCACTGTGGGACAATGCTAGTCTGCTACTAGCCCAAACAAAGTGCCTGGACTAGCTGCAGCAAAGAAAAGCCTAATTAAGACAGGTGGTGTAGCTTTCTTCACAGCAGTGTTACACTACCTGCCCTAATGGATTCCAAGAGCTATATTACTCTGGCCAGATGCTGTGAGAAAGACTTGCACAGCACTGGCACACACCTGACACACACCTGCATGGCAAAAACTAATAGAGACTGCTCTAACCTAGCCCTCAAAAGGGCTGCAATTAAAACTAGTCCCTGCTTCTATGAAGTAGCCCTAAAAAGGTCTGGTAGACTACTAGTCCCTAGTTCCTATCCCTAATCACTACTCCTATGGAGCAGTCCTAAAAAGGCAGATATTGCTAAGATTTGCACCCTCCCTCCAGTCTCTACTCCCTAAACCTATATATCTAAGTTTGTATTCGCTCATTAGCTGACTGAGAGAACACAATTAAGAGTTTGCACGGTTTAGCGCGTGCACACAGCTGCAGCGGTGCTGTCTAACACCCTGCAGCAGCTATAAGCAAAATGGTGGCGATCGTTAAAATGACCGAGTCTTATAGGGCTAGGGCATGTGACAGACACAGCCAATGATGACCTTGGTTGTGTGAAAAAGTGCACTTTGCAGTGTGGGACTGTGATTGGATAGCAGCCTGAACCACCCCACTGTACATGCTTTAGGACGAAAAAAAAAAAAAAGCGTGACCTTATTGCTGCAGCTCTGATACAACCTCCCCCTGCACACTATACACACAAACTGGATATTAACATTCATTTGCAGTATTAGCGCTAGGTTTAGGGTTAGGAAGATTAAGCTTTTGGTGATCGAAGCATTCTCGAACATATATTAGAACTGCCGAATTTCAAGCAAATTGTTCTAATTCGGCGAATGACTCGAACACCGCCAAAAACAGCTTGAATTTGAGATTGGTGATCAATTCGAATTGAACACTGCTCATCTATATTCCTTAATCACCCATCTTCTTTGCCTGCTGCCACCTGATGCCCACAAGATCGCATCGCTTTCTTCCTGGATAATTAAAATCCTGACACAGTCAACTAGTTCAGGCTAACATTTTTGCTACATAAAGGTATTTAGAAAATATTTCAATATTTAAATATATTGTATTCGTTTATTTTATAACAATTCTCAGAGAACCCCTTTCAACTCATATGCCATTCATATATTTCAAAGGGCAATCACAGCAAACTGAAAATATAAAATAAAGTAATGCACACTATTATGTCAACCGTATCATGCAAAAAGTGCTAATTTACAGTGCAATTTGAATCTCTTTTGGTCTGCAAAGTAAAGACATGACTATAATGGCACTGTAACACAGATTATAATGACATCTTTGCTGAAGTAATACTTTTTTTGTTCTTCTTTAATCACCATTTGAAGTTTTCTGCTATTTATGGTAGTTTTCTGTGCACTGCGGCTGGAGTGTACACTGGATCTTCTCCTCCCTGTCTGTGATTCTCCAGCCTCTTTGTCTCTAGTGAGTCAACAACCTGCCTCATCTGTTTGATATATCAGCAGTGACCTGTCATTCCAAGACCAGAGGAAGGCGGAAGGTCCATATAATTACAGACAGGGAGAAGATAATTAGTTGAAATTTTCAAATGTTGATTACAGAAGAACAATAAAGTGGATGTATTTACCAAAGGTGTCAATTCAATTGGTACAGCAAAATTACAGCCATGTCTTTAAGTGGTGACATGCTCTCTTTAACTTGTTACAAAGGCCAGAAAGCTGCTGCATCTCCCAGGAGTGCAATGCAGTTGGCTTCTGAGAGTCCTCAGTGGTTGATGCCTTTTAATGGCTAACTGAAAAGATGGTAAACATAGCAAGCTTTCGGGACGCTGAGTTCCCTTCTTCAGGCTGATAATGACACAAATTCTGAAGACACATACATTTATACATAAGCAATAGAAAAAAAAAAAAAAAGGGAAAGAAGAGAACAGAAAAAAAAAAGGCAAAACAGTGTTATATGCTCTGGTGGATATGACAGGTGACGCAAAGCAGAGTCGGGTAGGGAGGGGTGGAGGAGCAGGGACAGAGAAAGCAGAACCAATTGTATTAGGTAGATGGTTAGTAACCCATGGAGACCCTAAAATACTTAGTTAAGTTGTGGAGAGCAGACTAAGTGACAGAGTTCACAGAAGTGTCAGGAGTTCATTGTCCTATGATTTCAGTGTGTAGCAAGCTATCTCCAAATGCACTTTCATTTTATATAAAAAATGCATGAATCTGCTATCCCCAAATGTCCGTTCATTTTACATAAAATCCCATAAATCCATGTGAAATATTTAATCCGGTTTTGAGTGTGTTGAAGATTGTTATCAATTTGTACTCCCAAATTCTTCTCTCTCTCTGAGATTTGAAGTTACTCTTTAAAATGAGCAGCTTCATATCTGATTCCGTGTTGTGCTCAGAGCTGCAAAAATGCTTGGCTACAGGTAGATCCGTACGCTTTTCTTTTATTGAGTGGCGATGAGATTTCATTCTTGTTCTGAATTGTAATCCGGTCTCACCTACCTGTACGCGCCACGGTTAACCCCTGCTGTGCGGCCCAGGGAATGACAGGTCAAGAACTCAGTGAGTTCATGACTTGTCAGAATCCTCGGGTCACAAGGGGTTAAATGTGCTGTTCATGGTGGTCTCCACATCAGATCACCATCAGTGGTGATCTATCAGGATCCTGGGATCACCACTGATGGTGATCTGATGTGGAGACCACCATGAACAGCACAGTTAATCCCTTGTTAACTGTGCTCTTTATGGTGATCTCCACATCAGATCACCATCAGTGGTGATCCCAGGATCCCTATGGGATCCCAGGATCCTGATAGATCACCACTGATGGTGATCTGATGTGGAGACCACCATGAACAGCACAGTTAACCCCTTGTTAACTGTGGTCTTCATGGTGATCTCCACATCAGATCACCATCAGTGGTGATCCCAGGATCCCTATGGGATCCCAGGATCCTGATAGATCACCACTGATGGTGATCTGATGTGGAGACCACCATGAACAGCACAGTTAATCCCTTGTTAACTGTGCTCTTTATGGTGATCTCCACATCAGATCACCATCAGTGGTGATCCCAGGATCCCTATGGGATCCCAGGATCCTGATAGATCACCAATGATGGTGATCTGGTGTGGAGACCACCATGAACAGCACAGTTAACCCCTTTTTAACTGTGCTCTTTATGGTGATCTCCACATCAGATCACCATCAGTGGTGATCCCAGGATCCCTATGGGATCCCAGGATCCTGATAGATCACCACTGATGGTGATCTGATGTGGAGACCACCATGAACAGCACAGTTAATCCCTTGTTAACTGTGCTCTTTATGGTGATCTCCACATCAGATCACCATCAGTGGTGATCCCAGGATCCCTATGGGATCACAGGATCCTGATAGATCACCAATGATGGTGATCTGGTGTGGAGACCACCATGAACAGCACAGTTAACCCCTTGTTAACTGTGCTCTTTATGGTGATCTCCACATCAGATCACCATCAGTGGTGATCCCAGGATCCCTATGGGATCCCAGGATCCTGATAGATCACCACTGATGGTGATCTGATGTGGAGACCACCATGAACAGCACAGTTAACCCCTTGTTAACTGTGCTCTTCATGGTGATCTCCACATCAGATCACCATCAGTGGTGATCCCGGGATTCCAGGATCCTGATAGATCACCACTGATGGTGATCTGATGTGGAGACCACCATGAACAGCTCAGTTAACCCCTTAACTGTGCTCTTCATGGTGATCTCCACATCAGATCACCATCGGTGGTGATCCCAGGATCCCTATGGAATCCCAGGATCCTGATAGATCACCACTGTTGTTGACCTGATGTGGAGACCGCCATGAAGAGCACAGTTAACCCCTTGTGACCCGAGGATTCTGATAGGTCATGAACTCACTGAGTTCGTGACTTGTCATCCTTCTGGCAATTAACCTGCTTTTATAGCATATGGGGGATGCCCCATATGCTATAAAACTGAGAATCGTCATGGGACCTCCCACTGGACTACGTCGGACCTTCCCACTGGACTACGTCGGATGTCAAAGAATAATAAAGATGGAGTCCAAATAGTGTTTGTGTTTTTTTTCTAATAAAAATATTTTTCTCTGTCTTGTGTCTTCTTTACAAATTACTAGAGATTCCTAATGGTCCGGTCTAATATTGTCCAGACGTTATGAATCTCGGGCTTAGTGCCAGCTGCGAAAAAGCTGGCATTAACCCCTTATTACCCAGTCTGCCACCGCTACACGGCAGCTGGAAGAGCTGGATACAGCGCCAGAAAATGGCGCTTCTATGAATGCACCATTTTCTGGGGCGGCTGCGGGCTGCAATTCGCAGTGGGGGGGGGGGGCCAGAAAGCTTGGGCCTCCCTACGCTGAGGATTCCAGCCCCCAGCTGCCTAGTTGTACCTGGATGGCCCAAAAATATGGCGAAGCCCACGTCATTTTTTTTTTTTTAATTATTTCATGAAATAATTAAAAAAAAAAAAAGGACTTCCCTATATTTTTGGTTTCCAGCCAGGTAAAACTAGGCAGAAGGGGTTGGTGGCAGCCCGTAGCTGCCTGCTGTACCTGGCTGGACCAAAAATTTGGCGAAGCCCCACGTCGTTTTTTTTAAAAAATTTAATAAAGAAATACTAAAAAAAATGCAGGGGAGAAGACGCCCAGGACACGGTGTCTCCGTATCTTGTGCACATGCTCTAAAAGTGAGAAATTGTGTGAAAAAAAGAAAATGTTCAATATGACATTATCAAATTCTGTGAAGTAGCTGTAGGTTCCAAATGCTCACTATACCCCTAGATATAATCCTTGAGGTGTCTAGTTTCCAAAATGGGGTGACTTGTGCGGGAGCTCCAATGTTTAGGCACATAGGGACTCCCCATATGCGACATGGTGTCCGCTAACTATTGGAGCTAATTTTCCATTCAAATTGTTAGCGGACATTATGTCGCATATGGAGAGCCCCTGTGTGCCTAAACATTGGAGCTCCCCCACAAGTGACCACATTTTGGAAACTAGACACCCCAAGAAACATATCTTGATGCATAGTGAGCACTTTCAACCCCCAAGTGCTTCACAAATTAGTCTGTAAAAAGGAAAAAAAAAGAACATTTTTGTGAAAAAAAAGTACTTTTTCATTTTTACGGATCAGTTTGTGAAGCACCTGGGGGTTCAAAGTGCTCACTATGCATCTAGATAAGTTCCTTCGGGTGTCTAGTTTCCAAAATGGTGTCACTTGTGGGGGAGCTCCAATGTTTAGGCACATAGGGGCTCTCCATACGTGACATGGTGTCCGCTAACAATTGGAGCTAATTTTCCATTCAAATTGTTAGCAGACACCATGTCGCATATGGAGAGCCCCTGTGTGTCTAAACATTGGAGCTCCCTCCCAAGTGACCCCATTTTGGAAACCAGACCCCCAGGGAACTTATCTAGATGCATAGAGAGCACTTTGAACCCCCAGGTGCTTCACAAATTGATCCGTAAAAATGAAAAAGTACTTTCTTTTCCACAAAAATTTTCTTTTTTCATTTTTACGGATTCATTTGTGAAGCACTTGGGGGTTCAAAGTGCTCACCACCAATCTAGATAAGTTCCTTGGGAGGTCTCGTTTCCAAAATGGGGTCACTTGTGGGGGAGCTACAATGTTTAGGCACACAGGGGCTCTCCATACGTGACATGGTGTCCGCTAACAATTGGAGCTAATTTTCCATTCAAATTGTTAGCGGACACCATGTCGCTTATGGAGAGCCCCTGTGTGCCTAAACATTGGAGCTCCCCCACAAGTGATGCCATTTTGGAAACTAGACCCCCCAAGGAACTTATCTAGATGCATAGTGAGCACTTTGAACCCTCTGGGGCTTTACAAATTGATCTGTAAAAATGAAAAAGTACTTTTTTTTCACAACAATTTTCTTTTGTCCTCAATTTTTTCATTTTCACATGAGCAACAGGATAAAACGCATCCTAAAATTTGTTGGCCAATTTCTCCTGAGTACACCGATACCTCATATGTGGGCGCACGGTAGGGCTCAGAAGGGAAGGAGCGCCATTTCACTTTTTGAATGGTAAATTAGCTCCAAAAGTCAAATTGCGCTCCTTCCCTTCTGAGCCCTGCCGTGCGCCCAAACAGTGGTTTATGACCACATATGAGGTATCAGTGTACTCAGGAGAAATTGCCCAACAAATTTTACGATGCATTCTATCCTGTGAAAATGAAAAAATTGAGGCTAAAAGAACATTTTTTGGGGAAAAATTAAAATGGCCATTTTTTGTTTCCACGTTGCTTTAGTTCCTGTGAAGCACCTGAAGGGTTAATAATCTTCTTGAATGTAGTTTTGTGTAGCTTGAGGGGTGTAGTTTTCGGAATGGTGTCACTTTTGGGTGTTTTCTGTCATCTACACCCCTCAAAGAGACTTCAAATTTGACGTGGTCACTAAAAAAAAAGGTTATGTAAATTTTGCTGGAAAAATTAAAAATTGCTGATGAACTTTGAACCCTTATAACGTCCTAACCAAAAACATTTTTTTTCCAAAATTGTGCTGATGTAAATTAGACATGTGGGAAATGTTATTTATTAACTCTTTTGTGTCACATAACGCTCTGGTTCAACAGAATAAAAATTACAAATTAGAAAATTGTCAAATTTTCAAACTTTTTGCCAATTATTTTATATTTTCACAAATAAACACAAAAATTATCGATCAAAATTTAATACTAACATGAAGCCCAATATGTCATGAAAAAACAATCTCAGAATCGCTAGGATCCGTTGAAGCGTTCCAGAGATATAACCTCATAAAGGGACACTGGTCAGAATTGCAAAAAACGGTCTGGTCATTAAGGTGGAAATTGGCTCCGTCACTAAGGGGTTAAAGCTTTTTATTTATTTTTACACTAATATGGTAGCAGAATGCTTGCCATACACTAATGTGTATGGCAATTAATCACAGACATCGGCCCAGAGGGCATCTGACTGCAACAAATCATAGACGCTGTCACAGAGGTGTGTGCGTGGGGATGCAGTGAAAAGGTATGAGGCTTAATGAGCGGACCTGGAAGAAAATGTGAGAACAGCATGGAAGTGTGGTTAACTGGTTGATCACCATTTTACTCCTTTTGCATCCACTTAACCACAATTTTATAGCTTAAGTTCTTGCTCCCTTAGACTCATATGGGGTTCAGGCTCAAACTCAGGTCAAGTTTGTTCTCTTGTTAAGGTCCGGCTGGATCCACCGAGCTGAACATCTGTCGGTTCAGCCATCTGTAATCACAAGTGCTCTTTTTCACTTGAAGACATTGTGCTGTCTTTTTTGTATTGGAGTATAATTCTATTTAGGTATACACCCACAATAAGAAATGTTTGTCAACTTTTCACTCCCTCAGTCATTACTAATCTTGTTTCCTAATTATTGAAACCATCCTGAAAGTTTTATTTAAAGCTAGACAAAATATTTTTGCTAGAAACCTTTACAGACTCTTGCCCTTGCATTATACAATACGTTGCAAAGCTGCTTTACTTTTTTGTTGCAGATCAAAAGTAAATATATTGTAAATAGTAGTACAATTATTTAGGTTATGGTGGATATAAGAAAATTTACTCTAGTGGAAATGAATTCTCACATTTTACAAAAAAATCATATTGTTCAACACAGATGTTTTGTAATCTGGTCCAGGCAAATTCATCAAAATAATTTTTATTGATGTAAGCAATAGGTAATTAAATGTTAAAATTCTTTTAGTAACCGTCACCTCATCACTTACCTTTCCAGTACACACCATTTGGTCCTTCCCATATATTCTCTTCTTTTACTTCAGTCACACACATCCTCCTTGTCCTCTTCATTCCAAGCCAGGATATCTGGTGTAGCAATGCCGCTGTCATCCCTGAATGCCACTCTATTGTGCCACACAGTTTGTTGCCTCGACGTTACAATTTGTGCCCCTTAAGTGAGGGCATCATGTACAACATGACATCATCAGAGGCCTAGTCATTATGAAAGTTCTAATCTGGAGGGAAAAGGCCAAAGAGAATACAAGGGAGGGTGGAAAGAGGAAACAAGAGGTGTTGAGAACCAGACGGCAGTTTAGAGGGATGTTGGAATCGGTGAGTGGTGTGAACATTACTTTTTTTGATACTGCTTATATTATATTTTTGGGTCTAGAGCAGTGGTTCTTAACCCCAGGGGTATGGTGTGTCGGTCTCAGGGTTTTGGCGGAGCCTCCGCCACGGAGGTTAACACACTCCTGACAGCTGCATTTAGATTTATCACTAAAGAAGGGTTCGGTGAATGTGCATATGAAACTGGTGGGTTGGGTACCTCAAACAAGGTTAAGAACCACTGGTCTAGAGAGACCTCAGATCATAGTAAGGAGTATTGGTATTGAAAATCTGGCAGATGCAGACATCTTTAATTACCTTGTATTTTAGTCACATGCACAATATAAAGCATATTTTAATACTTGAAGTTCAAACATTTTCTTTACTAGTTTTACAACTTTAAAAAAATGATTTCAGTTAAGATGATATGACACTTATTAATATTATCTATCATTTACTTTGACAAAAAAAGCCTACAGTTCTCATTCTTATAAAAAACAGTTATTGCCCCAACTAATTTATACTTAAATGTGTTTCTGAAAATTGTTTCTTAGCAAAAACTCATTCCTTCCAAATAATTACCTTTAATCTATGGTTTTGGAATTCAGTGCTTTGGATCAATTCCTCTGTTAAAAGTCATTATTCCACACCTGGAATGGCACAGTGTAAAATTAAACTTAATGTTCTAGTCATAGTGGTTATGAGTTTATTCCAGTGGAAACAATGCAATTTTATTTTGTTTTCATTCTTTTTTTTTTATTAATATGCAAGCGTTTTTTAACATACAGTCCTGAGCAATAGTCCACCTTCTTTCAATGATTTTATATATTGATACTTAAAAATATATCTATATTTTTGGGGTTTAAAATTTGGTAAATGCAATCTCAGATAAACAAAATAAAATGAAAGATGATACTGTGTGATTATTTATTTAATAAAATCTTGTCTGGAATGCAAACCCTGTGTCAAAAATTAAGTGCACCCAAGGATCAATAGCTCATAGAATTTCCTTTAGCAGCAATAACTTAAAGCAATATTTTTTCTGTATCATTTTTTCAATCTGAATTCTGAGCTTTGATAACTAAGTGGCTTCGAGATAAGTGGAATTGAAAAAACAGGAAGGCCCCTTTCACATCTATGCCTGGTCTGCGTTTTGCTTCATTTGCGTTTCTATGCGTTTTTAGCGGTAAAAACACAAAACACATGCATTTTTGCAAACGCAGCCAAAAATGTGGGATGCTCCGTCTAAGGCTGCGGTTGCAAAAACGCATACATTTTGCATTTTTCAAAAAGCACATACGTTTTAATGCGTTTTTCTGTTGAATTCAATGGGGGGAAAAACGCATGCGTTTTGATGCATTTGTACTGCTAAAAACGCATAGTAGTAAGGGACTCGCAGGACTCAGTACTCTGCGAGTTTCCCAGCGTTTACTCGCACGAGTCCAATGCAAATCAATGGCAAACACTGACAAAACTAGGATTGCCATTGTTTGCATTAGACTCGGCTACTGTGCCAGTGATAGCAGGGAAACTCGCAAATAACTGCTGTTACTTTGCGAGCCGAGTCCAGCTGTCTTCTCTGTGCAGCTCCAGGGTCCTAGAGCCCGCCTGCTCACAGACATGATGTAGCAGAGCTGAGATTGTTCTCAGTCTGCTCATTCTCTGTGCATAGACATCTATATCTATGCACAGGGGATGTAGCAGAGAGGACATCGCGTTTTGGACTACGTCGGACGGAAGCGGATTTTTTTAATTAAAGATGGAGTCCCTAATGGCTTTTTTTTTATTTCAAATAAAAAATTTTCTCTGTGTTGTTTTTTTTTTAAAACAATTTAATAGAAATTCATGGCGGTCATGTCTAATATTGGCGTGACCGCCATAAATTTCGGGCTTAGGGCCAGCTGATAATACAAAGGTGGCCCTAACCTCTTTATTACCCAGCGTGCCACCGCCACCAGGGCCGCTGGAAGAGCGGGGTTCAGCGCCAGAGGATGGCGCTTCAATGAACGCGCCATCTTCTGGGGCGGCTGCGGGCTGCAATTTGCAGCAGGGGGTGCCCAGAAAGCTTGGGCATCCCTGCGCTGCGGATTCCAGCCCCCAGCTGCTTAGCTGTACCTGGCTAGACATAGAAATTGCGCGGAGCCCCACGCATTTTTTTAAAATTATTTCATGAAATTCTGAGATTCTGACTCTGAGACTCTGACTCTGAGACTCTGACTCTGACTCTGAGACTCTGACTCTGACACTGACGCTGAGACTCTGACTCTGAGACTCTGACTCTGACTCTGAGACTCTGACTCTGAGATTCTGACTCTGAGACTCTGACTCTGAGACTCTGACTCTGAGATTCTGACTCTGAGATTCTGACTCTGAGATTCTGACTCTGAGACTCTGACTCTGAGACTCTGACTCTGACTCTGAGACTCTGACTCTGAGACTCTGACTGTGAGACTCTGAGACTCTGACTTTGACTTTTTACCCTTGAAAAGTGTTACTCAAAAAGGAGTATGTCAGTTAGGCCAGGGTTAGACCTGCGTTTGTCCTCAGCCTCATGAATCCGTTTAAAACTTAAAATCTGGCAGGCTTAGCGCATAGCATTACCAGTAGGTTTCCTGTGTGCTCCAGAATAATGGATATTCGGGACTTGTAACCTGTGTCAGAGAGAAGTGCCAGTATACAGATACACAGGTCTTGTAAGAGATAAGAGCCTTAGATCACACTATAGAGTGTATAGCTGCTTTGAATGAGAAATAAAATAAATAAGTATTCCCTTATACACCTGGTATTATTGGTTAATGTATAATAAATACTGTATAAACATCAATATAAGTGGTCTTAGTCCTGGACCCAGATATAAATGATTTTAGTTATTAGGATACTCCTATGTAATGAATTTTAGTGTTTTTTATGTAATGATTATAAATTTATGACTAATAAAGTGATCACTTGAAAATAGATATTGTACTCATTATTCATCCGAGAGCCCTTGATAGGGAATTCTGGGTGATTTTGAAGTGGTTTCGTGTAAGGTGAGACATTGATATTTGGTGGACTTTTGAGATAATATACGATGTAAACATAGCCTAAATTACTAAGTGGCTTGGAAAGAAGTGAAGTTAGGCTAGGGTCAGACCTGCGTCTGCCCTCAGCCTGCCGGATGCATTCAAAACTTAGAATTTCCCAATTTCAGCGCATCGCGTTACCGGCATGTACTCTATGCGCCACCTGTGTATAGTATCCCTATGGCAACCCGAATGATCACACACCTGCTGGCTCCACTCACAGCTCCTGAATGTGCGCATTTGATGAGCCCACAGAAAATGCGGTTTGCAGCATTTTCCTGTGTGCTCTACCATAGCACATACCCGGGGATTTGCTGTGTAGCTGGAGAGTGCAGTTAGCATCAGGTTGCCATAGAGATCCACAGCCTGGTGGCACATAGTCAGTGGCGTAACTAACGCGGTTGCAGCGGTTGCAACTGAGACCGGGCCCGCCCCCTGGGGGGGGGCCCGCGCCCCCCTGGGGGGTCCCGTGTCCCGTGCTTACAGATGGCCGCCGCAACCGCGATAGCGCCGGCCGGAGAGGAGGGAGGACGGGAAGTGAGAGAAACCTCACTTCTTGCAGCTCTGCCCACCCCTCCTCTCCTCCTCACTGCTGACCGCGGGACGCTGGAGCTACGGCACCAGCGGCAATTGACAGGCAGCGGCGAAACTTCACTAGCAACCCCCCTCCCCCGCTCCTCACATGAGGGGCCCCGGAGCATATCCTGCATCGGGGCCCGCATCAGTTTGGTTACGCCACTGCACATAGCGTTACATGCTGGTAACGCTATGTGCTTCTCTGGCCAGAAACTAGGTTTCTGATGGATCCAGCAGGCTCAGGGCAGATGCAGGTCTGACCCTAGCCTTAAAAAATAGGAAATGTTGCCACTTAGGCAGGAAACACACTGGCGTTTAAAAACCTGACCGTTTCTTATCCAGGACAGTAGGATGAGTGACATCCATTTTTTGATCCGTGTGTTATCCAAGTGCAATGCAAGTGTGTGATTTTTTTCCTCCTCTAGCATCCGTGTGCTGTCCATGTGCAATGCATTTTTTTTCTTAGCAACTATTACTGTACAATCATTTACAGGAACATTTTAGAGTGTTCTGAGCTACAGAATGATAATGTATCATTAAAAAAAACGAATGCCACTAGGATGGTCCGTGTGCTGTCCGACATTTTGTCGCACCCATTGACTTGCATTGGTGACTGTCGTTTGAGAATCGCATACTGTCGCAGCTTGTTGCTACTGTTTTATTATCCAGATTCAGGATGAGAAAAAAGTGAACGACACACGTTAATCTGTTCTGACTCATTCTCTAACATTGGTCCAAGGGCAATGTAATATATTTTCTCACATTGCACTCGTCCGATTTTCATGCCAGTGTGTTTGAGCCCTTATGGCCACTTTACACGCGGCTACAGGTAACAGGTTTTCCACAGGTAACTTACTGGCTGCAGTGAAATCATGGAGACATAGTTCCATTTGTACACAGCAACAAGATAGAACCATGTCTCCATGATTTCACTGCAGCCAGTAAGTTACCTGTAGAAAACCTGTTACCTGTAGCCGCGTGTAAAGTGGCCATTAGAGTGAATATGTGGACTTGTTTAGTGCTTACTTTAGCAGTGCTTTGTTTTGTGTAGTTTTGTGTTATCTGCCTTAGAACTAGGGACTAGAGATGAGCAAACTGTTTAAAGTTTCGATTTGGTTTGCCGAACTGGCATATGAATAAATTCGCGAACAGTTCACGAAACTTCTGAACCCTCTTCAAATCAATGGGAGGTAAAATAAAGTGCCTAGAAAATACAATGAAAGGGGCACAATTGCTGCCAAACACAGCTCAAACCATTTTACACTGGAACCCCACTCTTTTGGCACAGACATTATCTTACTACCCTATTACTTAACAAGCTTCAGTGTCGCTGACACCATGCTTCTGGGCCTGTTCATGAACCTCGGACATCTTCATGACTTCCCTGAGGTTGTCTCAGGTAATAAAGTGGGTACCATACAGCAGGAAATCCCGCTATTTGACATGAGATAACCTCAGTGGCGTCAGCATTCGTAACACTATCTGTCTCATGAGAGACACTATATCGACCAAGCTGTAGTGGATATATCTTACTAATATCATGAGACAACGCGTGTGAGGAGCGAAGATGTAGTGAGAACGACACAGTGAAAACTTACAGGATAGTCTCTTTGTGACCTCTCAAGAATGAACTGCAGAAATGTTTTTGCTGGTACCACTCATAACATTCTCATTAGTGCCTGCGTGCCTGCTCTCACAGCATATGGGAGATGCTTTCTGTGAACATGGCCTCACCCCGTAGTATGTTGTTTAAGTCTTCTTTTGAAGATCTTGAGAATCCTCATGAAAATCTGCATGTCTATCTTGAAACCAGCAAAGTCAAGTCAATTAGAGTTCAGAAATGCTGTCCCAATATGTTTTTTTTCCTTGCAGATTTGGTGCAGATTTTCGGGCAGAAAAAAAGATTTCTGAACCACTTGTGTAAGGAAAAAAAAACAATGTGGGCACTGCACTTCTGATCTGTCATAAACTTTGCTAGCCTCTGGATAGACATGCAGATATTGATGCAGATTCTCACAATCTGTGTAAAAAAGGCATTAAACAAAGCACAGTGGGCACAGGGCCTAAAAAGGTACAGAGAGAGCCATACTTATGGTAAAAGGGCTCAATGATTCCTTTTGCCCCCTGGGTGCCTCCACAGAAAAATCTAGGGCAGGGGTAGCAAACCATAGTCCTCAAGGTCTGAAAAAAGTTCACGTATTCAGGATTTCGTTAGGATTGCACAGGTGCTAATTTCATCACCTGCAGAGGTAATGATTCCAGCACCTTGTGCAATGCAAAGGAAATCCTGAACACTTGCACTGTATGTGGTCCTTGAGAACTGCAGTTGTCCAGTCCTGTTCTACTGGAGTGTGTGTGTAGCATTGTGCAGTTCCATATCTCAGACTTACAGGCGCCAGAGTCCTGCAGCTTGTTCACCAGTCTTTTGAGGGCAATATTTAAGCACCTGTTTGCCGACACAGTCTAGCAGAGAAGAAGTGGACTAAAAAGCTTTCTTATATCATGGACTCTAATCTAAAAGAAACTAGAATGTCATCAAAAAGTTAATTTATTTTAGTAATTCAATACATAAAGTGAAAAGCATATATTGTATAGAGTCACTACAGAGTGATCTACAGTATAATACAAGTGGTTATTACTGATAACTAGAGGGGAGTCCAATGCTGTCACATTGGGAGAGCAGTGTCATCACGATGGGGGTGGGTTCTGTGGCACTGGATACTATGTCTCCACCTGGTGCAGTTCTTTATTCAGCAGCCAGCGTTGTGAGTGGTGTGCGAGGATGGGCAGAGCAAGCGGGGGGTGCAGGGATGGACAGAGCGTGGGGGTGATGTGAGGACAGGCAGAGCAAGCGTGGGGTGTAAGGACGGGCATAGCAAGCGGGGGGTGCAGGGTCGAGCAGATTGAGTGGGGGGTGTGAGGACAGGCAGAGCAAGCGGGGGGTGCAGAGTGAGCAGGGGTGCGAGAATGGGCAGAGCGAGCAGGGGTGTGAAGATGGGCAAAGTGAGCAGGGGTGCGAGGACGGGCAGAGCTAGCGGGGTGTGTAAGGTCGGGCAAAGCAAGCGGGGGGTGTGAGGTCAGGCAGAGTGAGCTTGGGGTGAAGACGGGCAGAGCATGCAGGGGGTGCGAGGATGGGTAGAGCAAGCGGAGGTGCAAGGATGGGCAGTGCGTAGGTGGGAGTACAAAATTACAGAGTACAGGGGGGTTGTGCAGTGTGTGGGGTGCAGTGCAGAGTGCGGGGAGGTTGTGCAGAGCATGGGGGGAGTGCAGAGCACAGGGAGTGTTGTGCAGAGCACAGAGGGGGTTTGTGCACAGCATGGGGAGGAGTACGGAGCATGGAGGGTTGTGCAGAGTGTGGGGGGAGTGCAGAGCACGGGGTTTGTGTAAAGCACGGGGAGGGTTGTGCAGAATGGGGGGGGGGTTGTGCAGAGCACGAGGGTCTTGTCCAGAGCATGGGGAAAGTGAAGAGCAGTGGGAGGTTGTGCAGAGTGGTGGGGGGTTGTGCAGAGCACAGGTGGGTGGTGCACAGTGTGTGAGGTTGTGCAGAGCACAGAGGAATTGTGCAGAGTGCGGGGGGTTGTACATAGCATGGGGGGTGTTATGCGGAGTACGGAGGAGGTTTGTGCAGAGCACTGGGGGTTGTGCAGAGCGGGGGTGGTTGTACAAAGCAGGGGAATTGTGCAGAGCATGGGGAGTTGTGCAAGTCACGGAGGGGGTTTGGGTGTAGAGCACATAGGGTAGTGCAGAGAATGGGTAAGAGTGCAGACCGCAAGGGAGTTGTGCAGAGCACAGGGAGAGTGTAGATCATGGGAGATTGTGCAGAGCATGGGTAGGAGTTCAGAGCATGGGGGTTGTGCAGAGTGTGGGGAGGAGTGCAGAGCATGGGGGGTTGTGCAAAGCATGGGGAATGTTGTGCAGAGAGTGGGAGGGTTGTGCAGAGCATGGGGGATTGCTGAGCACGAGGGTTGAGCAGAGCATGAGGGGATTGTACAGAGCATGAAGGGAGTGCAGAGCATGGGGGGTTGTGCAGAGTGTGGGAGGGTTGTGCAGAGCACAGGGGGTAGTGCAGAGCGCAGGGGAGTTGGGCAGAGCACAGTGGGGTTGTGCAGAGCACAGGGGGGTTGTGCAAAGTGTGGGGGGGTTTGCAGAGCACGGGGGGGGTTGTGTAGGGCATGAGGGTGTTGTGCAGAACACAGGGGGGTTGTGCAGAGCATGGTGCTTGTGCAGAACATAGGGCTTGTGCAGAGCATGGGGCTATCTCTTCCCCGCTCCCCTCTTACCCTGTGCAGTGGTGAGTGCAGTTTGGAATGGCACAGTCCTGTGTTACAGTCACGTGTTCAGTCATATGACTGTGACATCATCAAAGGTCCTGTAGGTTGAGAGGCAATGAGACGGAGGCTGTGGTACGTGCGGGGGGGGGGAGCAGCTGAGACTGGAGAATGGGGTACACCGGGCAGCAGGGGAGACCTTGTGTACTGCTAGGAGCAGGAGGAGGGGAAGTGTTAACCGCACTGTAGTCGACAGGGGGAGGGGGTGTCGGTCAGCAGGAGTGCGGCGTTAGTTGTCGCTATCATTATATTAGAATATCCATCTCTTGGGTGTTCCAATATGGTGGTCGGTGTTTTTCCGGTATGGCGCAGTGGATTATTGGATTTGGGGACATACAGACAGATGTGGATGATGGACAATATAAGACAATTTTATTATAGATGTTGATGATTATGGCTTGTAGCCAATGAAAACCCATAGGTCATTATCTCAGAAATTTAAAGTCGGAAGGATGAAGGGTCTGAGAGATAAAATGTTACCTAAATAGGTATCAGAAACTTCACCTTGTATGGTTGTGAGAGACACAACCACTATAAGAGCATATCATGGCTGCTGTTGTCCACATGGTGCATGTACAGTAGGGAGGATGAAGGGTTAAAAACTACGCTGCCATATTATATGTGACATGAAAGGGTGAAGATAATATTCATTCATTAGTCAACATATTTCAAGTCTCCCTGGCCCCTTCCTCAGGGCAAATCAATACCATATTGCCATGTTTCTGGGAGTATTAGGGAGCCCTGAAATGCAATGACTAATATTACCATTTAATGTCTTGTGGAATATGGAAGCACAGTTTTTATTCCTTCATCCTCCCTACTTTAATTTTCTGAGATAATGAAAGAGCTTTGGGTTTTCATTGGCTGTAAACCATAACATTTACAGAAATAAACACTTGAAATGGATCACTTTGTTTGTAATAACTCTATATAATATGTGAATATGTTTCACTTTTTGTACTGAATTACTGAAAAAAATTACTTTTTGAAGATATTCTAATTCATTAAGATGCAACTGAACATAGTATATTAAAATAACAAAAGTTCCAAAGGGATTAGCAACAGCACACAGACTGTTAAAGTGGTGGAAAGGCCATGAAGAGAAGAGTCCAGTAAGGTACTCCGCTGCTGAATAGTCTTGGGGGGTCGCAGGGGCTACTCCTCCAAGTGCATTCTCTGCCATCACCTGCCCCCCATCACACCCCACCATGGCCACTTCTGACGAAGACGATGGCGGAATTAAGAGACAACCACACACCCTAGGAGATATTGGATCAACTTGGGGAACACCAACAGGCCATGTGGGTTTGACTGGATAACCAAGAGAGGGAAAGCCTCCACCCAATGCCACATTCACTCCTGGTCGGCCTCCTGCTGCCACTTTTCAAAGTCGCTGGTCGTAGCAACCCAATTTTCACCATCCACAAACCACCCCTTGCTGCCCATCACCTTCATGAAAGTGACCTCCTCTCCAAGATAGATTGTGCGGAGGCTTTTGGGAAGATGGTCACACAGCAGGGTGGACCTGTAGAAGTAGCACTGATGCCCAGTACCTTATTCAGCTAGAAAACCAAATCCCTATCCTGGATAATGCTACCACCTTGGCTTGAGTAAATTTTTTAACCCCTTAGTGACGGAGCCAATTTCCACCTTAATGACCGGACCATTTTTTGTAATTCTGACCACTCTCCCTTTATGAGGTAATATCTCTGGAACGCTTCATTGGATCCGAGCGATTCTGAGATTGTTTTTTCGTGACATATTGGGCTTCATGTTGGTAGTAAATTTAGGTCGATCATTTTTGCGTTTATTTGTGAAAATATTAAAAAATTGGCAAAAATTTTGAAAATTTCACCATTTTCAAATTTTGAATTTTTATTCTGTTAAACCGGAGCGTTATGTGGCACAAAATAGTTAATAAATAACATTTCCCACATGTCTACTTTACATCAGCACAATTTTGGGAAAAAAAATTTTTGGGGTTAGGACGTTATAAGGGTTCAAAGTTCATCAGCAATTTCTCATTTTTCCAGCAAAATTTACAAAACCATTTTTTTAGTGACCGCATCACATTTGAAGTCCCTTTGAGGGGTGTACACGACAGAAAACACCCAAAAGTGACACCATTCCAAAAACTGCACCCCTCAAGCTACTCAAAACTACATTCAAGAAGATTATTAACCCTTCAGGTGCTTTACAGGAACTAAAGCAAAGTGGAAACAAAAAATGGACATTTTAATTTTTCCAACAAAAATGTTCTTTTAGCCTCAATTTTTTAATTTTCACATGGGCAACAGGATAAAATGCATCCTAAAATTTGTTGGGCAATTTCTCCTGAGTACATCGATACCTCATAAGTGGTCATAAACCACTGTTTGGGCGCACAGCAGAGCTCAGAAGGAAGGGAGCGCAATTTGATTTTTGGAGCTAAGTTTCCATTCAAAAAGTCAAATGGCGCTCCTTCCCTTTCGAGTCCTGCCGTGCGCCCAAACAGTGGTTTATGAGCACATATAAGGTATCAGTGTACTCAGGAGAAATTGCCCAACAAATTTTAGGATGCATTATATCCTGTTGCTCATGTGAAATTTAAAAAATTGAGGACAAAAGAAAGTTTTTGTGAAAAAAAAAATACTTTTTCATTTGTACGGATCAATTTGTAAAGCACCAGAGGGTTCAAAGTGCTCACTATGCATCTAAATAAATTCCTTGGGGTGTCTAGTTTCCAAAATGGGGTCACTTGTGGGGGAGCCCCAATGTTTAGGCACACGAGGGCTCTCCATATGCGACATGGTGTCCGCTAACAATTTGAATGGAAAATTAGCTCCAATTGTTAGCGGAGACCATGTTGCGTATGGAAAGCCCCTGTGTGCCTAAACATTGGAGCTCCCTCACAAGTGACCCCATTTTGGAAACTAGACCACCCAAGGAACTTATCTAGATGGGTGATGAGCACTTTGAACCCCGAGGTGCTTCACAAATGAAACCATAAAAATGAAAAAAGAAACTTTTTGTGGAAAAGAAAGTACTTTTTCATTTTTACGGATCAATTTGTGAAGCACCTTGGGGTTCAAAGAGCTCACTATGCATCTAAATAAATTCCAGGGGATGTCTAGTTTCCAAAATGGGGTCACTTGTGGGGGAGCTCCAATGTTTAGGCACACAGGGGCTCTCCATACGCGACATGGTGTCCGCTAACTATTGGAGCTAATTTTCCATTCAAATTGTTAGCGGACACCATGTCGCATATGGGGGGCCCCTGTGTGCCTAAAAATTGGAGCTCCCCCACAAGTGACCCCATTTTGGAAACTAGACCCCCCAAGGAACATATCTAGATGCATAGTGAGCACTTTCATACCCCAGGTGCTTCACAAATTAGTCCATAAATGAAAATAAAAGAAGATTTTTGTGAAAAAAAAGTACTTTTTCATTTTTATGGATCAATTTGTGAAGCACCTGGGGGTCCAAAGTGCTCCCTATGCATCTAAATAAATTCCTTGGGGTGTCTAGTTTCCAAAATGGGGTCACTTGTGGGGGAACTTCAATATTTAGGCACACAGGGGATCGCCATACACGACATAGTATCAACTTACAATTCCAATTGTTAGCGGACACCATGTCGCGTATGGAGAGCCCCTCCCTGTGTGCCTGAACATTGGAGCTCCCCCACAAGTGACCCCATTTTGGAAACTATACGCCACAAGGAACTTATCTAGAAGCATAGTGAGCACTTTGAACCCCCAGGTGCTTCACAAACTGATCCGTAAAAATGAAAAAGTACTTTCTTTTCCACAAAAATTGTCTCTTTTCATTTTTATGGATCAATTTGTGAAGCATCTGAGGGTTGAAAGTACTCATTATGCATCTAGATATGTTCCTTGGGGGGTCGAGTTTCCAAAATGGGGTCACTTGTGGGGAGCTCCAATGTTTAGGCACACAGGGGCTCTCCATATGCGACATAGTGTCCGCTAACAATTTGAATGGAAAATTAGCTCCAATAGTTAGCGGACACCATGTCGCGTATGGAGAGCCCCTGTGTGCCTAAACATTGGAGCTCCCCCACAAGTGACCCCATTTTGGAAACTAGACGCCTCACGGATTATGTCTAGTGGTATAGTGAGCATTTTGAAGCTACAGCTACTTCACAGAATTTGATAACGTCATATTGAACATTTTCTTTTTTTCACACAATTTCTCACTTTTAGGGTACTTTCACATCAGCGGTTTTTGCCGTTCACGGCAGATGCGGTGAAAAAAACGCATCTGCCGCGATTACCGCATAACTGCTGCACTTGCGGCAAGCCCCATAGAATGTCTATGCGGGCTTGCGGCAGGTGCGGCAAGTGCAGTATCAGCACTTGCAGCAGATGCGGCAGCAAAAAAAACACGGCTGACCGCGTTTTTTTTTCGCGGCTGCACCTGCTGCAAGTGCCGAAACCGTACTTGCCGCACCTGCCGCACACTTACCGCAAGCCCCATAGACATTGCATGGGGCTTGCCGTAAGTGCAGCGGTTATGCGGTAATCGCGGCAGATGCTTTTTTTTCACCGCATCTGCCGCGATCGGCAAAAGCTGCTGATGTGAAAGCAGCCTTAGAGCATGTGCACAAGATCCGGAGACACCGTGTCCTGGTCGTCTCCTCTCCTGCATTTTTTTCTAGTAGTTCTTTATTAAATTTTTTAAAAAAAATGACGTGGGGCTTCGCCACACTTTTGGTCCAGCCAGGTACAGCAGGCAGCTACGGGCTGCCACCAACCCCTTCTGCCTAGTTTTACCTGGCTGGAAACCAAAAATATAGGGAAGCCCTTTTTTTTTAAAATTATTTCATGAAATAATTTAAAAAAAAAACGGCGTGGGCTTCGCCATGTTTTTGGGCCAGCCAGGTACAACTAGGCAGCTGGGCGCTGGAATCCTCAGCGTAGGGAGGCCCAAGCTTTCTGGGCCCCCCCCGCTGCGAATTGCAGCCCGCAGCCGCCCCAGAAAATGGCGCATTCATAGAAGCGCCATTTTCTGGCGCTGTATCCAGCTCTTCCAGCTGCCGTGTAGCGGTGGCAGACTGGGTAATAAGGGGTTAATGCCAGCTTTTTGGCAGCTGGCACTAAGCCCGAGATTCATAATATAGGGCCAATGTTAGACCCGCCATTAGGAATCTCTAGTAAATTGTAAAGAAGACACAACACAGAGAAAGATTTTTTTATTAGAAAAAAAAACAAACACAATTTAGACCCCATCTTTATTTGTCTGTGGCGTCCGACGTAGTCCAGTGGGCGGTGATGTCCGACGTAGTCCAGTGGGCGGTCCCGCGATGTTTCTCGGTGTTATAGCATATGGGGGCATCCCCCATATGCTATAATAAGGCACTCTCCCAGGGGAATGATAGGTCATGAACGCTGTAAGTTCATGACCTATCATGATCCTGGGGTCACACAGAGATTAACGGATCTTCATAATAATCTCTAAGGGTACGTTTACACGCCGCAATCGCGGCGAGAAATATTGACGGCGATATGTCGCCTTGCAATAATCGCCGTTCAAAATCCCTCCCAATTGCGGCGTGTAATTGGGGAATTTGGCGGCGATCTGTCGCCTCGCCACGGTCGCCTGATTTCAGAGCAGTGCACAGAGATCAGGCGACCGTGGCGAGGCGACAGATCGCCGCCAAATTTCCCAATTACATGCCGCAATTGGGAGAGATTTTGAACGGCGATTATTGCAAGGCGACATATCGCCGTCAATATTTCTCTCAACGGTTACGGCGTGTAAAGGTACCCCTGTGTGACTCCTGGATTGTGATGGGTCATGAACTTAGAGTTCATGACTTAACCCTTGTTTGACCTCAGGGGAATGATAGGTCATGAACTCTAAGGTCATGGCCCATCACAATTCAGGGACCACACAGGGGTAACTGATCTTCATGATCTCTAAAGCAGATCACCATGAAGATCACTTAACCCCTGTGTGACCCCAGGGGAATGATAGGTCATGAACTCTGTAAGTTCATGACCTATCATTCCCCTGAGAGTGCGCGCAGCTCACACAGCTGCGCGCACAGAAGAGACAGACTGCTGCTGGTGCCGGGATCGGGACTCCAGGATCCAGGAGCGGGACCCCAGGATCCAGGAGCGGGACCCCAGGATCGGGACTCCAGGATCCAGGAGCGGGACCCCAGGAACGAGGAGCAGGTGAGAGAGAGAGGAGGAGGGAAGCTGGAGGAGCGGTGCTGCAGGAGCGGGGCCGGAGGAGCGAGGAGGGGAGCCGGGGAGCCGGGGGAGCGGGTAAGAGGAGCGGAGGAGAGGGTTAGAGGTGCGGGGCTGGAGGGGCGAGGAGGGGGCTGTGGGTATCAGAGGAGCGGGGCTGGAGGAGCGGAGGGAAGCTGGAGGACCGGAGGAGGGAAGCTGTAGGAGCGAGGAGGGGGCTGCAGGAGCGAGGCTGGAAGAGCTGGAGATGGGGGGCTGGAGGCTGCAGAAAGTGTTGGGGGGCACAGGGGGATGTGTCAGTCATGCGATCTGACTTGTGACATGTCAGATCGCATGCAGCTGCAGGGGAGGCGGCGCGTTTTTACATGCGCCGCCATTTTGAGATGGTCCGGGGGAGGGGTGGGGGGGTAAGGGGGGTAATCTCAGGCACAGGGGGTCTTAGGGGCCTTAGGGGTTAATGGATCACTTTGATCCGACATGTGTTTTCATGTCGGATCAAAGTGAAAGCATTTTGTACAAAGCACTTTCACTTTTGTAATGTGATGATCGGTAAACGGTGTTTACCGGTCATCACATTACAGGTGCGGGTACAAAAGGAGCTAATTACTACTCTCTAGGGTGTCAGCTACAATCGGTACGCTGACACCCTAGAGGTATTAGCTCCAGGGGCGGCGCTACAGGGCTATTTCCTGCCCGACGTCTACAGACGTAAGGCTGGGCTTTAGTACCCTGTTTTTGGGACGTCTGTAGACGTTAGGCTGTCGTCTAGGGGTTAAATCAAATGTTTTTATTAGAAACAATTCGTCAAACATTACAATAACAACAATTTACCATTTTTAAGTTAATTTCCCCCCCCTGTCCAACACCCCTCCATCCCACCCTTATCCCCCTTCCCTTCTCACCTGGACAGTCTAGGTGCATATTTGCCTTTCATATAAGAGGTATTACATTTCGGACAGTGTCTGCTTCCGTCAATATCTTCAACGTTGGAATGGATTGGCCCTTTCCAGAACTGGGGTCGAGCATAGCTCTAGTTACGCATAGGGAAAAACCGTGCATCTATCAAACACCAATTATGTCATCTGCCGTGTACCCCGGCCGTCAAGCCTTCCTCGTACCCGCATTAGTTTGCCCGCATCCATGGTTCCCACAGTACCTCAAAGGACTTAGTATTCCCACGCCTTCGATATATACCTTCCTCGGTACGCACGATATACCTGACTTGCTGTATATATTCTGCTCTAAGAGGGTGACTCCGTCTTAATTCATCTCTTGGCTATCACCTTGCGAGCAATGTATAGGAGTCTTGCCACTGCAACCTTCTGGGCATTAGGAACCTCCACACTCTCCACGTATCCCAACACACATACCAGTGGACTCCTTGGTAGCCTGCAACCGTACCACCCTTCAATTAAATTGATAACCACTAACCAAAAACCTTGTAACCTCGGACACTCCCACATCATATGCAGTAATCCCGCTCCCTCTTGTCCACATCTTGGGCATTCAGACGTGGTTCTTACACCTATCCTGTTCAAGAATTCCGGAGTCCTGTAGGTTCTATGTATCAGAAACAACTGCGATAATCTGGCCGGTTCACTTAATGACAGTTTGGGAATATATTCCAAGATCTGCTCCCAGGTATCATCCTCCATCTCCCCAATCTCCTCTTCATATCTGCGTCTGGATTTTATCGGATATTTCAGCAACCAGGTATGCAGTATGTCCCTATATACCGTCGAAATGGCTTCTCGCATGCATCCTTTCACACAAATAAAATGTACAACTATGTCTTTTTGCACTATCAACTCCTTATTATGCTTCTGTCACCCAAAGGCATGTTGCACTCTGAGATACAAATATTCATCCGACTCCGGAATCCGGAATTCCCTTTTCAGATCAGCGAAGGACTTCAACATACTGTTCACAACCAAATGCCCAACACACTCAATTCCTTCACGCATCCATCTCTTTTGTTCCCCCAACTTATAAAATTCCGGTAACTCTCTATTCATCCACAAGGGGGTGTATTCCGTCACTCCAGCAATGCCTCTTATTTGCTTAACTCTATCCCATACCTTTTGGACCAGACCCAGAGTGGGGAGCCTGCCGCACAACCGGCCAATGTCTCCAGCCTCCACCCCTCCTACAATGGGGGTCCTACCCGTTAAGATCGCCAAGATCTTCTTACTCCTGGATCCACTCTCCCTGTCTGCCCATCCCTTTAGGTGTTGACTCTGTGCCGCCAGGAAGTAAACCCATGGGTTGGGCAGAGCAATCCCACCCTCCGTCTTTGGCCGTTGTAGGATCTCCAGCTTTATCCTAGGCTGGCCGCTCCCCCAGACCAGGTCTCTAAACAGGGAGTTAATCCTTCTGAAAACACTTCCTGAGAGTCACACCGGCAAATTGTGTAGCAGATACAATAGTTTCGGCATGAGTATCATTTTTATCAAATTTGCCCTGCCCACCACCGACAGCCGCATTCTGCTCCAGGTTCTGGCTATATCTTTGAGGCGTACCAACAACGGTTCCATATTAAGCTTTATGAAGTCTGTGACAGGCAGAGCAATACACAAGCCCAAATATTTAAATTGTTGAACTAATTTTAATTTCGTGCAGCTCGTCGGCTCAGGCGATTCCACACTCCCCTCATCCACCATCATCATACTAGACTTGTCCCAATTAATCTGCAGCCCGGACATATCTCCAAATCTTTCTATCAGATTAACCGCTTGCCCCAATGATTCTCCCGGGTCTTGGAGAAATAATAGGATGTCATCTGCGTATAACGCAATCTTCTCCTCAAAACAGCCAAACCTAAACCCCTTAACCTCTCCGGTACTTCTCACGCGTATAGCGAGAGGCTCAATCGCGAGGGCAAACAACAAAGGCGACAGAGGACAGCCTTGACGGGTCCCCCTGGTCAAAGCAAACCTTTCCGACCTTCCTCCGTTTACCCTCACCCTGGCCACCGGTGATGAGTACAACAACTGTGTCCAGGCAATAAAAGACCGACCAACACCAAACCTCTCCATTACCATCAATAAATAGTCCCATTCCATGCTGTCAAATGCTTTCCTGGCATCCAGGGAAACCACCGCCCTACAACCCACGTTATCCGCTGGTAGCTGCAAGTTTAAGTATAATCGTTTCAGATTGACAGCAGTCGATCTGCCTGGCATAAATCCAGACTGATCCGGATGGATCACATCCGTCACCACTCCCGAGAGTCTATTCGCCAGAACTTTAGCTAATAATTTTGCATCCACTGGCAGCAGTGAAATAGGCCTATATGATTCAGTCTTCGTCCTATCTTTATCTTCCTTGGGTAACACTACAATAGTAGCCTCTTTCATGGATTCTGGCAGCCGTCCTTCTACAAGTGCCTCCTGGAACACTAGTGATGGGCGAGTCCTAAATTACTCGGAATCGCTTGACTCTAGCGAGTCCGAGCCCGGGACTCGCTACTAGTTGCGAGTCTAGCGAGTCCAATGTTAATGAATGGGGAAGCGAGTAATAGCGAGTAATGTGCGATTTACAAATCGCAGATGTGTCTCGGAAGCTTCAGGCTCTATCTGCTACAATAGCTAAATCATGTTTAATAGGCTCCCGCTGTCACAGCACAGTTAACTCTCTGCTTACCGGCGCTGCAACAAGAAGAAGAAGGAAGACAGAAGACAGAAGAGAGAAGAAAGAAGAGAGAAGACCTGGGTCTTTGGAGGGATATGTGTTGGTAATAAAGTTGGAGTCCCTAATGGTGTCTGTGTCTTTATTTTTAATAAATAATTTTTCTCTGTGTGGTGTTTTTTTTAACCCTTTATTGGAGATTCTTAGTGGCCGGGTCAAACCTGGCCTGACATTAAGAATCTCGGGCTTAATACCAGCTTGTATAACAAAGCTGGTATTAACCCCTTTATTACCCAGCGTGCCACCGCCACCAGGGCCGCTGGAATTGCGGGGTTCAGCGCCAGAGGATGGCGCTTCAATGAACGCGCCATCTTCTGGGGCGGCTGCGGGCTGCAATTTGCAGCGGGGGGTGCCCAGAAAGCTTGGGCCTCCCTGCGCTGCAGATTCCAACCCCCAGCTGCTTAGCTGTACCTGGCTAGACATAGAAATTGCGCAGAGCCCAACGCATTTTTTTTTTATTTCATGAAATTCATGAAATAATAAAAAAAAAAGGGCTCCCCTATATTCTTGTGTCCGGCCAGGTACAAATACCCAATACCCTCCACGTCAATTGATTTCAACCATGCAGGGTGCAGTCTCCACTCCCCAGAGTGTCCCACAGTCCTATCTTTCATGCAAATACTGACTTCCACAGGTTTATGGTCTGAGACCACCCTCGGCAGATAATCAATTTTACCTATCAGTGTATTCATACAAGCATTTCCCAGCACTAAGTCTATCCGTGACATCGACCCGTGCATGGCGGAGAAGCACGAGAAACACTTCTTCTCAGGGTTCCTCACCCTCCACAAATCAATTAATGCCAATTCCTGGATGTGTCTAGCAAAAGCCGTCTCCCCACTCCTCCTGGACCCTAACTGGCCCCTCCCTTCCCGGTCTAAATCCCAGTTTAACACATTATTCATATCTCCCAATACTAGCAGCGGGATCCCGACTCTGCACCCGGCCAAGTCCATAATTTTCTGTAGTTTTTTGTCCGAATATGGAGGAGGGAAATACACCGTCACCAGACGCAACATACATCCATACACCTTACACACCACAAACACATACTGTCCATCCCGATCCACATTCACTTCAATTTCCTCATATGGTACCGAGGCATGCACCAACACTGACACTCCCCTGGCATACTCTGAATACGTGGCATGGTACGAATGTCTGATCAATGACCGAGCCCACCTTATCCCTGACCAAGTGAGTCTCAAGTAGGCAGATTATCGATGGCTTGAAAGACATTATATGACGAAATACTACTGCCCTCTTTCCCCTGTCAGCCAGACCCCTCACATTCCAAGTAATCACTTTAAGTTTAGAAGCCATAGTCGTGCATGGTATACTGTCTCCTCCTCATCTCTCACAGACCAAGCAACTCTGTCCCCCAACCATCCAGAACCGTCCCAAGAAATACACACCCCTCCCAAGACCCCCCGCCCCCCCACCCACATACCCCCTCCTCCTTCCCTCTTTGTTGTACTCCACCGAGAATGGGCAAAACAGAGTCTCCGGCCTCCTACCTCCCACCAAACACACCCCTCTGGCATCTCACCAACCACCCACATTGCTCTCTCCCGCCTTTTTGTAACAATCTATTCAACTATCCCATAAACCAGCAGCCACCACTGCTGCACCACCCCCCTCACCACCGCAGATCCCCCCACTCTGACCTATATTGCAGCACCTTCCCGTAAATAATTTCCCCCCACACCTCTCCCCCGAGGGTAGAAGTAAAATAGAAAACATTGCAAATCAACAGTCTGAGTCACTCATGAAACACTAGACCCTTCGTAAAAGAAAAAAAAAAAAAAAGAAGAAGGTATGAAAAGTAGACGAATGGTAAGAAACATTTTCCCCGCTTCAAAAATTAGCAGGATCCGGGTTATTCCAGCACATTCAGTTCCCGTACAGATACAAAGTGTTCAACCGTCTCCATTGTCTCTCAGTTTCCTATTATTTCATTCCATCCACTCATCCACCTCCTCCGGGGATTGAAAGAACTGGACCTTGTTTAACGCCTCGACCCGTATTTTGGCCGGGTATAGCATAGAATACCGCACTCCTAGGTCCCTCAGCCTGCGTTTAACCTCTCCAAACCTCATGCGTAGCTTTTGCACAGCTGGGGAATAGTCAGAGTAGATGGATATGTCCTGACCATCAATTGTCATGTCGTTAGTGGTTCTAGCTCTTCTTAGTATGGCATCCCGGTCTCTATAGTTCATAATTTTTGCCAACATTGTTCGGGGAGCTGCCCCAGGGGCCACTGGACGCAAGGGGATTCTGTGGGCTCTCTCCACTACGAATACCTTAGAGAGGTTATCGGCTCCAATTTTTTGCAACAGCCAGTTTTCAATAAACTTGGTGGGGCGAGATCCCTCTGCCTTTTCCGGCACCCCAACAATCTTTATATTTTTCCGCCTTGAGCGGTTTTCCAAATCATCATTTTTGGCTATGACTTCCTCCAATTGTTTTGCAAATTGCTTATGGCCTTTCTGCAGCTTCAATATATCCTCCTCTGCAGTACTGACCCTGTCCTCAACAGCACTCGTTCTGATGTCTGCTTTCTGCATGGCCCTTTTCATGCTACCAATCTCATCTTGTATACCATGCACTTGTTTAGTTAGGGGGGGTTAGGGTGTCCTTGCAATAAGTAACAGCAAGAAATATGTCCTTCAGGGTGGGCTCTACATCACACGCATTTTGTCCAGCACTGCCCTCACCCTGCATCTCCTGTGTGTTCCAGGCCACTGCTATGCCTTCCACCCCTTCTCTTTGCTGTGAACGCTCCTGGTCCTCATCCGTGTCTTCAGCCTCCGAAGTGTCCTCCATCCTCCCCTGCGCCCCTTTCCCCTCCAACCTGGCGAACTTTGCTAACTTTGCAACCACTGCCATCCTGGACGCGCACGCAGCATTCTCCTTCTCAGCCTTCTTCACTGCTGCGGCGCCATCTTGGACACTGTTGCCGTCTGCGGTCCCGGCGTCCCGCTGCCTCCTTCGCGGCATCTCCTCCTCACCGGTCTCTAAAAGCAGGGCCCTCGGGTCCAGGGATCCTCCGGTAAGCACCCGGGTGGTTTTATGTGTCAGCCAGCCGGCGGCTGCGGTCTATACGTCGAGTCTCAGGCGGGAGAGCTCCGCGATGCGACCACTCACATTGCTGGCTTAGCTCCGCCCCTTGGCTTGAGTACATTGGTCATCAAAGTGATTGGCCTTAAGCCCATGCAACCACTTTTAGGTGTTGTGATCCATGAGCCAAATCTCCTCAATAAAAGAGACAGTATGTGTCACGCGCTTAGTTTGTGCTGATATCGCTGGATGCTGCTGTATGTGTTGTTTTCTTTTAAGAGCTGCATGATGCATTGGTGTGAAGGTCTTGCTTCCTGTGTTGTGCTCCAGAGCTGCATTCACTATTATGTTAAGCGGCTGGCTGAGTGGTTGAAGTGTAACTCACCTGAAATCCTCCCCCCTAGCCTTTATGTAGCCTCTCCTTCCTTCAGGTGGTGCTGCTGATAGAGTTTCACTCTATGCCTGGAAGCTGTGCAGACCGGTGTGTTTGTGTTACTGAAGTCCTTTCCTTTGGAGTTGCTGTATCCCGGTTCTGTGGAAGGAGGTGAGGGGGAAAAGAGCATGGCTGGTGGAGGAGTTTAGGGAGAGGCTGGAGACCCGAACCTTCTCACTAACAGAGATACCTTCGGGGACTGGACCATTCAGAGTTCCTAGTCTTGGGTCAGACTAGTCTTCCCTGGTCATCCTGCCCATAACTGCCATTCTCTCATCAGCATTCTCACTACACCATCACAGTATGGGGTGGTTCGTGCCATATCAGATTGTTGCTTGGAGGGGGTAGGGGTTCCCACATGGCATTCTCCCAGTCGAAGACTTCCGACAGGGATGCTACACACTGCTTGGAAATCGGGTACTATCTCTTCTTCTTCCTCATCCTCCATGACCTCCTCATCATGCTCCTGGTCCAATTGGCATCGCCAAAAGGCAGGAAAAGTAGGCACTCTGCGAAAAGTATGACGTACAGTGACATCACTGATGTTACTGCACATCACACTCACTAGGTTACAAAGTGGCAAATGTGACTTGCTGTAACCTCATCACATGTCAGACTCCTCGCAGAGTGCCTGGTCTGCACATGCGCCCATCATTATGATAGATGAAGATGAACATGGTAACCGCTAGGGACTTAGCACTTATGTAGGGACCAGAGGGAACACGGCAGGATGCGGAGTGACCTGGGGGCACCGAGGAGGACATTTCTCCCTCATTTGACATGTTTGAGCATGTCAGATGAGAGAGAAATTAGGTGGATGATTGTGAGGGCACAATATATGTATATGCTGTTTGACAAACAGGATGGGGTCAGTGGGGACTTTGGAATAACGGGGGACTGGTGCAGACCGAGGAAGACATTTTTCTCCTTTCTGTTTGATCATGTTAGATGAGAGAAGGGGAGGAAGCAAATTGTGTCAAGCGCACTTTACTACCAATGAGTGGGCCTCCATGCAGGACATGTGTGCTTTGTTGCACTGCTTTGAATACTCTACCAACTGGCTGAGGCAGATGACCCATCATCAGCATCACTATGCCTATTTTTTTTACCTAATGGAAAAATTGCTTGAGACTAGTGATGGGCGAATCCTAAATTACTCGGACTCGCTTGACTCTACCGAGTCCGAGCCCGGGACTCGCTACTCGTTGCGAGTCTAGCGAGTCCAATGTTAATGAATGGGGAAGCGAATAATAGCGAGTAATGTGTGATTTAAAAATCGCAGATGTGTGTCGGAAAGCGCTCGCATTGCCGTGTCGGAAGCCCCACTGGCAACTGTATTTTGCTGCTGTCTCCGAGGCCAAAGTCGCATGTGTTGGAGGCGAGGCAAGCGACTTTCTGCAGCAAACCCCATGCTTTGTGCAAACAGGAAATAAGCCGACTCGAGCTTCCTGGCTGGACGCGCAGAAAGTCACAGCGAGGAAGCATGGCTCCTGTCGACACCCTGCAATTAATTGCTCTGGTGGAGGCTCGGCCCCTGCTTTGGCTGCCCACTGACCCTGCATATGGGGATAATGTCCAGCGGACTACGGCCTGGAGGGAGATCGCACAGGGCGTTTTCCCAACGTTTCATCGTTGTGGCCATGATGTGCAGAGCAATATGGGTGAGTTAAATGTGTTCACACGTTATATTGCATTTACCGTATATAGTCGTGTATAAGCCGACCCGTGTATAAGCCGACCCCCCTACTTTAGCCCCAAAAAAGTGGGAAACCATATTGACCGCCATTCTTGTATACAGCGGCTATCACTGTTAGACATCCCCCCAGCAGAGTATACAGCTCCACCTGCAGAGTATACAGGCCCCCCCAGTGTGTATATATGCCACCGATATTAGGGTATACAGCCCCCCCGTGGGTACACAGGTCCCCCAGCACTGGGTATACATGGCCCCCAGTGGTTATACAGGGCCCTCATAGTAGGGTCTACAGCCCCCCCGTGGGTATACAAGACCCCAGCAGTGGGTATACAGGGCCCCCCGTGGGCATACAGGGCCCCCATAGTAGGGTATACAGGGCCCTCAATGTGTTATAATGCGCCGTTGCATGGTTGCCTATATTTGGATGGGTTCACAATAGTACACTTAGTTTAAGGGCTGTTCCTCCTGGCTCTGAAGGCCAGGGGGTTGGGTGTATATAAATACCACTAATGAGCGGAGTCTGGTGCCCGCACTATTACATTCTCTATGCGTTGACATGTGCCCTGCCCCATTTGTGATTGTGGCCACGTGAGCTCAATGTCCGTAATGCTGTTGATGATGTTCCACACTGTCGTTTCCATGTGCCTTGTATACACATTTCACACACAACATGATTAAAATGTTATTGTTGATTTGTACACATACTTTTAGTGTTTCAAATGTTAAAGAGGTCTAAACCCGGTTTGAAATCATTTCACAGTTGACCACATTATGAAGCGCTGGAGGAGCTGCCGCGACCAATTTAAGCGGCAACACCGGAGGATCATGGAGGGGGGCCCGGAAGCTGGTCACGGGATAATATATTGCCACTATGAACGGCTGTCATTTCTGGAACCGGTGGCCCGTATGCCAAGGTATGTGTCTGCCGCACTGTTGTTTACTATTATTGTTATTATTATTTTTTAATATAGCGCCATTAGGTTCCATGGCACTTTACATGAGGATAAGGGTTAACGACAAAAAACAGTCCATGAAGACAATCAGGTCATACAGGTACAAGAGGAGAGGACCCTGTCCACGAGGGCACACAATGTACGTATGAAGCTCTATAATGAGTGTGCTGGTTTACATACCCACACAGGGGTTTGTTTCTGCCATGGTGCAACACAATTCTATTACCTTTGGCAATGATCCAGGACATACACATTTATAGTCACATTGTGACGTTTGGACAAATAAGCAATGTTCTGCAGGGTGGTCAGACACAATGTTCCGTGACCTCACAATTAGCTATTATTGTTGGCATGTTTGTGGAACAAAGCCATGTTCTTCCCTCCAATGGCCTCTAAGGTGTGTGGCCTGTCTGGTTTGCCTGTCATAAGCCTCAGTTGTATCAGTTCCTAATGGCCTCGACTTGCATAAGGGCCACATACATCCCTACACATTTAGTTGTGGGTGTTTTTTTCGGCAAAATAACGTTGCAAGGATATACCCCTTTTGCACTAAACTGTTTGTACACCATCCCAGATTGCTGACACATTCACACACATTTCAGAACATACCCTGTATCACTACAAATATGTGTGGTTCAGTTTTCCCATGGGTTTATTTGGGGCTGCAAGGTGATGGTGTAGATATTAGGGCCCACATGTGAATTTTACTTTTTTTGTCGTTAACTCATGGCCACATTACGAATCCTCCGGAAAACATAGCGTATTAATGCTGTATTAAATCAAACTAAAGAGGGCCATATTTTAAGTGCAACAGCCTTTTATGTCCAAGGTCCTTTAGGAAACCCGAGGTTTGTCCTTGCTGTTCCCGTTTTTTTGTTCGGCCCCGTTGGAATAACTAAAACTGTCCATCTGTGCATACCACCTTGTTTGGCACCAACGATGTGTGACCTGCTGCTCAAAGACAACCCATACTCTATGTCCATTACAGTCGTTTCAAATCCCAAGCCATCTGTTTGTTGTGTTTTATTTACCAAGACATTCCTGATTAGCATACATGGCAGCAACAAGGAGTGTAGGCCACTAACGCCAAATGCTCATGTGTCACCTATGCTGCAGGACTCCATTTCCTGTCTTGCTCACCTGCCCTATAGATCTGGGTTATGTGCATTGAGACCAAGGCCGTCCACACTGTGTGTTTTTGTGTCCATCTGATGGCAAACAACCCTGAATAATGTGTTTGCCTCACAGTGTCAGGCTATAGCTTTGTCCACATAAAGTTTCCACAAAAAGTCAAAACAATAGTTGTGGCCACTAATATGTCTTCAAGTGACTACATAGCTGTCCTGCCTAAGTCAGGGCACAGTGTAATAGTGCAGACTAATTTTAAAATTTGTAATGTAATGGCAAAAAATCGTGGAGCAACAGTACCCACACATACAATATAGTTTGAGGCATGAGCCAAAAATGTCATTAATTTATTTGCTGCAATTCCATCTTAAGGGCAACAATGAAAAGACACAGAATACACAGATACACTGAGTCAAAAAAGCGTGCACATGTTATGTTTGGCCTATGGTTTTGTTTCCAAAGGCAACCCATTCACCAAATGTTTTTTATATTTACCCACAGAGCTGCTCACTTTCGGAGGCGGCGTTGGAACCCGCCACCACAGCTGCCTGAGGAGGGGAGGGAGGCCCCTCAACCCCCACCAGATGAGGAGGAGGGAGTAGCACCACCACCACACCACCACCGCCACCACCACCACCACCGCCGCCACCACCACCACCACCGCCACCACCACCACCACCACCACCACCGCCGCCACCACCACCACCACCTTTGGGGCCGCAGATACAAGAAGAGGAGGATGAAGGGCCACACCAGCGCCCTCCAGTGCCGACTGCCAGCAGCAGTGTGGGGAGTCACTGGAACCCCAGCAGCCCTGCTCTGATCCCGGGGGCACCACAAGACCGCAGAGGACAGTGTAGTGCTGACTTTGCCCGCAGTCTCATACCGTTCTTGGATGACATTCCATTCGAGAGACGACTGCGGGCATGGTCAGCAATACACATTGTCCTCGATGCGTGTAGGCCCCCAAACCATCCTGGGCAGGTGTTTGATTTTTTGGAGGAGTGGCGGCTCAGCAGATCAAACATCCTGGACAGGGCCACACCCCGGGACAGGTATGTTGCGACCCAGAGGTGGTGTCCAAGAATCAGGGGCCTACCAAGCCAAGGCCAACCGGCCCAGATGCCCCAGCCTACAGGCTTCCAACCACTGGGTGAGGTACTGCATGGGGCCCTGGACCTACTCAACGACCAGGGTGATGGTGCCACGTTACAGCCAAGGCCGGAGGATGCGGCAACCTACCACCAGCTGTAGACCCCTTTTTTTTTTTTGTTTATTTTTTGTTCCTGTGCATTGCACAATTTCTTTGTTATGTTATTATTTGTTTTTACAAAGTTTAAACCCAAAAAAAAAAAAAAAAAAAAAAAAAAATTCTGACATCTTTGCCATTATGGCGAAATAATACCCAGTTGACAAAAACTGCTTTGTGTCTGTCTTTTTTCAGGGAATGGATGTGTAGGTTTTTTTTGTGGGTGGGCTTAAAGTCATCATCATTAGCAAGTACTTTACGGCCCGCATGGCGCATGAAGGCACCTTGGTTATTATGTGGAAAATCATGACTGCACATACAAATGTTGCTGACAAATAAATAGTGCCTGTGTTTGTGGGGGGGTTACTTAATGACTCGGTATGGCAACAACACTGGGAACACAGATGCGATAGGCTGGGACGTCTACTTGCAACAGAGCGCGTCTACGCGTTATCTCCGTAGCGTACAGTGGGACCCTTCGCCATGCTCCAGCAGGATCTTAGTACAAGCCACGTTTTCGATGCAGGCATAGGCCTGTTGCCACAAAAAATTAGCCCAAGGGGCGAGATCAACTCTATTTTGAAGTTGAGGAGGGCGCGTGGCCCATACTATTTGCTTGTCCTGAGAGCATAGTACAAGCAACGTATTCAATGCAGGTATAGGCTTGTAGCCTCAAAAAATTAGCCCAAGGGGCGAGATCAACTCTATTTTGAAGTTGAGGAGGCCGCGTGGCCCATACTATTTGCTTGTCCTGAGAGCATAGTACAAGCAACGTATTCGATGCAGGTATAGGCTTGTAGCCTCAAAAAATTAGCCCAAGGGGCGAGATCAACTCTATTTTGAAGTTGAGGAGGGCGCGTGGCCCATACTATTTGCTTGTCCTGAGAGCATAGTACAAGCAACGTATTCGATGCAGGTATAGGCTTGTTGCCTCAAAAAATTAGCCCAAGGGGCGAGATCAATATATTTTGAAGTTGAGGAGGGCGCGTGGCCCATACTATTTGCTTGTCCTGAGAGCATAGTACAAGCAACGTATTCGATGCAGGTATAGGCTTGTTAGCCTCAAAAAATTAGCCCAAGGGGCGAGATCAACTCTATTTTGAAGTTGAGGAGGGCGCGTGGCCCATACTATTTGCTTGTCCTGAGAGCATAGTACAAGCAACGTATTCAATGCAGGTATAGGCTTGTAGCCTCAAAAAATTAGCCCAAGGGGCGAGATCAACTCTATTTTGAAGTTGAGGAGGCCGCGTGGCCCATACTATTTGCTTGTCCTGAGAGCATAGTACAAGCAACGTATTCGATGCAGGTATAGGCTTGTAGCCTCAAAAAATTAGCCCAAGGGGCGAGATCAACTCTATTTTGAAGTTGAGGAGGGCGCGTGGCCCATACTATTTGCTTGTCCTGAGAGCATAGTACAAGCAACGTATTCAATGCAGGTATAGGCTTGTAGCCTCAAAAAATTAGCCCAAGGGGCGAGATCAACTCTATTTTGAAGTTGAGGAGGGCCGCGTGGCCCATACTATTTGCTTGTCCTGAGAGCATAGTACAAGCAACGTATTCGATGCAAGTATAGGCTTGTAGCCTCAAAAATTAGCCCAAGGGGCGAGATCAACTCTATTTTGAAGTTGAGGAGGGCGCGTGGCCCATACTATTTGCTTGTCCTCAGAGCATAGTACAAGCAACGTATTCGATGCAGGTATAGGCTTGTTAGCCTCAAAAAATTAGCCCAAGGGGCGAGATCAAGTCTATTTTGAAGTTGAGGAGGCGCGTGGCCCATACTATTTGCTTGTCCTGAGAGCATAGTACAAGCAACGTATTCGATGCAGGTATAGGCTTGTAGCCTCAAAAAATTAGCCCAAGGGGCGAGATCAACTCTATTTTGAAGTTGAGGAGGGCGCGTGGCCCATACTATTTGCTTGTCCTGAGAGCATAGTACAAGCAACGTATTCAATGCAGGTATAGGCTTGTTGCCTCAAAAAATTAGCCCAAGGGGCGAGATCAACTCTATTTTGAAGTTGAGGAGGGCGCTGGCCCATACTATTTGCTTGTCCTGAGAGCATAGTACAAGCAACGTATTCATGCAGGTATAGGCTTGTTGCCTCAAAAAATTAGCCCAAGGGGCGAGATCAACTCTATTTTGAAGTTGAGGAGGGCGCGTGGCCCATACTATTTGCTTGTCCTGAGAGCATAGTACAAGCAACGTATTCGATGCAGGTATAGGCTTGTAGCCTCAAAAAATTAGCCCAAGGGGCGAGATCAACTCTATTTTGAAGTTGAGGAGGGCGCGTGGCCCATACTATTTGCTTGTCCTGAGAGCATAGTACAAGCAACGTATTCGATGCAGGTATAGGCTTGTTGCCTCAAAAAATTAGCCCAAGGGGCGGGATCAACATTTTTAAAATTTATGCAAGGCACTTGAGCCAAACTATATGTTTTATTTCAGTTTGAGAAATGCCCACAATGCAGGCATAGGCTTGTTGCCTTAAAAAATTCAGCCAAGAGACTGTTTTGGATTGTCTGACATAATTCAACGGTCAAAAAACATCACAAGTGCATGCATTATTAAAGTAACATTACTGACACTGATTGTGTAGTTTTGTTGTCATGCAGCAAGTGTAGCAGGAACATTATTTATCCAATCTTCTTAGCAGAGGGACATTGTTTATCCTTTGTGTCAGAAGAGGACATAATGTTTAAACCGCACTGAGCCAAACGTAACAAATTTGAAAATGTCCCTCTAGGTTTGGGTACTGTCGTCTGAAGGGGTTAAGAACTTTGATGATATCCAGTCCTTGTTAAACTTAATGAGAGTGAGTCTGTCGGCATTTTCTGTAGTCAGCCGTGACCTTCTATCAGTGACAATTCCCCCAGCGGCACTAAAAACACGCTCTGATGTCACACTAGCAGCTGGGCAGGCCAGCAACTCCAAGGCATACAAAGACAGCTCAGTCCAAGCGTGAAGCTTGGAAACCCAGTAATTAAAGGGTACAGAGGGGTCGGTTAAGAAGCTGGTAGTGTCACACACATACTCGTTCAACATGTTTGACAATGTTTGTCTCCTAGACAAGGGGACCGTAGGCACAATCCGTTGCAGATTGGAAGGTCTGTTGAACATCGCCCAGTTGGTGGACATCTTACCACCACCTCTTCTTGACAATGTGGCAGTTTGTGTTCGAACCAAAGGCTGCTGTGGCAAAGAGCTGCTTGTTCGTGGTATAGCGGAGTCAGATGGTGAAATTGACATTAAATTGTCAACCACCACACTTTTGAAATAATCCATCGTTAAGCCCCTTGGTGACTGCAACAGCAGCGATGGAAACTTGTCTTTGTAGCGTGGGTCAAGGAATGTTGACAACCAGTAGAGGTCGCTGTCATAGATGTTAATGACGCGTGGATCCTGGGACAGACATTGAGACATGAAGTCAGACATGTGTGCTAGGCTACAAAGACTCATGTCTTCTGTGTCACCAGACTGATGAACAATAGGCATCATGGTCTCAAAATCGGTCTCCGCCTCCTGCTCTTCAGCCCACCCATGCTGTACCGACATAAAACTGGGGTTGGGAGTTCCATCAGGGTGCACCTCAGTACCATGGAGAAATAAATCGTCTTCATCTTCCTCATCACTGTTTTGTTCTGCAGCCAATGTTGCCGGCTGAAATTGGCTTTGCTGGCTCTGATCCTGGATGTTAAAATGTGGATCCATAGCCCTCTGCTGTGCCCTCAATGATTCTGTTTTAAGATTCAGGAGAGAATCTTTAAGCAAACACAGCATGGGGATGGTGAGACTAATAATGGACTCATCACCGCTGACCAGTTTTGTGCAGTAATCGAAGTTCTCTAGAACCTCGCAAAGGTCAGCGATCCAGACCCACTCCATCGTACCAATGTGTCTTGTATTACTTCCTGGGTGACGGGCATGTTGCAGCTGATATTCCGCTATAGCCCTCTGCTGCTCATTGAACCTAGCCAACATATGGAATGTAGAATTCCATCGTGTGGGCATGTCGCAAATTAATCTGTGTTTGGGCAAATTAAATTGCTGTTGAAGGGCAGATAGACTTGCAGAGTGCCGTTGATGAATGTCGGAAATGTCGCAATTTCTACGCACCTTCTCTAGTAGATCAGATAACTCTGGGTAATTTTTCAAGAATTTCTGAACTACAAGATTCAGTACGTGAGCCATGCAAGGCACGTGTTGAAGTTTACCGAGCTTTATTGCTGCAACAAGGTTTCGTCCGTTATCACTGACAACAAGACCTGCTTGTAGTTGCAGTGGGGCCAGCCACTCATCTGTCTGTTGTTTAACACCTTTCCACAGCTCGTTTGCAGTGTGAGGTGTGTCACCTAGACAGATGAGCTTAAGAAGAGCCTGTTGTCGCCTGGCTGATGCAGTACTGCAAAGCTCCCAACTTTGACGTGATGTGGCGGACAAATCAGCAGTGGTCAAGGAAGTTGAAGACGCACATTGTGTTGTAGAAGTATATGAGGACGCGGACACCCGGAATGATGCTGTGCCCGCTATTCGTGGAGTTGGTAGGATCGCAGATATTCCACTATTACACTTTGGGACACTCTCGACAAGGTTGATCCAGTGAGCTGTCAGGGATATGTATCTGCCCTGTCCACAAGTACTTGTCCAGGTATCAGTTGTCAGGTGAACTTTTCCGCTCACAGCATTTGTCAGTGCACGCTTCAAGTTGTTAACCACGTGCAGATGTAGCGCGGGTATGGCAGTACGTGAAAAAAAATTGCGACTGGGGACAGTGTATCGTGGTGCTGCCACAGCCAACAACTCCCTAAAAGCCTCAGTATCAACAAGCCTAAATGGCAGCATTTCTACAGCTAACAGCTTAGAAATTTGCGCTGTCATTTGTCGAGAAAAAGGGTGTGTGGATGGGTGCTTCCGCTGCCTCTCATACAGCTGTGGAACAGACAACTGGACAATTGGCGCAGACTCACAAGTCACTTGACTACTGTCATATCTCTGGTCTAACGCAGCTTGTGGTGAGATCGTATGAGTAGGAGCTGCTGCATGAACAGTAGATGGTGAAGGACGATTCTGAAGTGGCATAACGGTGTTGAGGTCAGAAGGCCCTGATGTCGAACCCTGATGGGCCAACCACTGACTAGGGTGCTTAAGAGTCATGTGTTTTCGCATACTGCTGGTGACTCAAGTTTACTTTGCCCTGGCCTCTGCTCAGCCTGGCATAGCAGATGTTACATATAACCACATTTGGTACTGATGGGCTATCTTTGAAAAATTTCCAGACAATGGATGTTCGTCCTTTAGGTTGTGGTGTAGGAACTGAAGGATGAGTCTGGCCAACACAAACTGTAGACACATTTTGGCCAACTGTTCTTAAAGTTGGGGCAACAGTTGGTACAGTTTGTGCAACAGTTGACACAATTTGGGCTACTGTTGTCACAGCTTGGATTCGGGATAAAGGAGTAAGCCTGGGTGCTTTAGGCGGTGGTACATAACCACTTTCCTCCTCCTGGCTGCTCTGTTGGCTCTGCATGTCAAGTGTCCAGGTTGGATCAGTGGTCTCATCATCCACCCCCTCCTCCTCAAAGTCATCTGGATAACGTGACTGGTCAGGCTGGCCAGATGAGATGTGTGTCTCATCATCATCATCATCCTCCACCTCCTGAGACGGTCTATGGCTTTGTTGAAAGGGACGTTCTTCAGGACGAGGTGAATCCAAACTTTGTCCATAGATGGAATGTACGTCTGGTTCAAGTTGTTCAGTGCAGTCAAAGAAAGGTCCGGTTGTCTGAATGGCTGATAAGAACCAAATAAATCTTCCGAATGCCCAAGTTCGCGGTCTAAATTTTCCTCCGTCTGGCGATGGCTTGAGGAAATAGGAAGATTTTGTGGATTAGATGACCCCGCGTTGTCAGTAGCGGCACTTGAATATGGTGTCAAGGATGATTGTGTGCTGCCAGAACCCGTGGTTGAGGTCTTGTCAGCCATCCAAGATGTTATTTGGTCTTGATCTTCCGGCCTCAAGACACGTTTCGGTTGAGTACTGGGAAATTTAGACAGCAGGAAGGTGGATCGATCAATCCTTGTCTGTCTACTTCTACCAGTGCCTTGTTGTTCACGACTGCTAGGGCCCCGACCTCGTCCCTGTCCCTTTGCAGACTGGTTTTTGGGAATTTGGTGTTTTTGGGACATTGTTGACAAATGCACAGCACCGAGATGGAGTTAGGTGTTGATGCAGGCGTCACTTACTGGCGGGTTAAGTGTGTGCTAACACTTGACAGTGAAGCACCACACTATTCCCTGAAAAAATTAGAAAGTGCGCACAGCCACCGAGATGGAGTTTGGTGTTGCTGCAGGCGTCACTTACTGGCGGGTTAAGTGTGTGCTAACACTTGACAGTGAAGCACCACACTATTCCCTGAAAAAATTAGAAAGTGCGCACAGCCACCGAGATGGAGTTTGGTGTTGCTGCAGGCGTCACTTACTGGCGGGTTAAGTGTGTGCTAACACTTGACAGTGAAGCACTACACTATTCCCTGAAAAAATTAGAAAGTGCGCACAGCCACCGAGATGGAGTTTGGTGTTGCTGTAGGCGTCACTTACTGGCGGGTTAAGTGTGTGCTAACACTTGACAGTGAAGCACCACACTATTCCCTGAAAAAATTAGAAAGTGCGCACAGCCACCGAGATGGAGTTTGGTGTTGCTGCAGGCGTCACTTACTGGCGGGTTAAGTGTGTGCTAACACTTGACAGTGAAGCACTACACTATTCCCTGAAAAAATTAGAAAGTGCGCACAGCCACCGAGATGGAGTTTGGTGTTGCTGCAGGCGTCACTTACTGGCGGGTTAAGTGTGTGCTAACACTTGCAGTGAAGCACACACTATTCCCTGAAAAAATTAGAAAGTGCGCACAGCCACCGAGATGGAGTTTGGTGTTGCTGCAGGCGTCACTTACTGGCGGGTTAAGTGTGTGCTAACACTTGACAGTGAAGCACACACTATTCCCTGAAAAAATTAGAAAGTGCGCACAGCCACCGAGATGGAGTTTGGTGTTGCTGCAGGCGTCACTTACTGGCGGGTTAAGTGTGTGCTAACACTTGACAGTGAAGCACTACACTATTCCCTGAAAAAATTAGAAAGTGCGCACAGCCACCGAGATGGAGTTTGGTGTTGCTGCAGGCGTCACTTACTGGCGGGTTAAGTGTGTGCTAACACTTGGCAGTGAAGCAGCACACTAGTCCCTGAAAAAATTAGAAAGTGCGCACAGCCACCGAGATGGAGTTTGGTGTTGCTGCAGGCGTCACTTACTGGCGGGTTAAGTGTGTGTAACACTTGGCAGTGAAGCAGCACACTATTCCCTGAAAAAAATTATTAAGTGCGCACAATTAGTGCACAAGTAGGTGGCGTACGTGCTATTTGCAGCTAGGAGAGCAGCAACGCACTGTTCTGCCACAGACAAAATAACGCTGAAGGGGTTTTTAGGACCCAAAATCTATCAGCTGGCAAAAAATTGTAAATAGTACCTCAGCTAAGCCTCTCACTTCAGCTATTAGAACAGCTGAGTGAGTAAGCGAAGCTATGAGGTCGCTCCTGTGAACACTGTAAAGGCTGCAGCTCCCTGCTTCCCTGCCTGCCTACAGTGTCACAGTACACAGTACTCCTCTGTCCTCCTGCTAGCTCTCACAAGAGCTGTTTGGGGTTAATATAAGGAATCTTGAAGTTCCCTACACTCACTGACAATCCCTATGATCTGCTCCAGAATCTACCTCACCCTGTTCTAGCTCAGATCTTCAGAGAAATGTGCTCAAAATGGCGGTGGCAAGGCTTATATACAGCCTTGCCTGTCATCGATGACATAGCCATCACGATGGACAGAAGCCAATCATAGTAATGCCACAAGAAGAGGGCTGTGGCATTACTGAATAAGATTGGCTAACATGCTTGTCCATCTTCACAAGTTTGTCTGACCTAACACGCTAGGCTGTCTCGGAAGATTTGTCGGAACATAACAGATTCTGTATTCGCGAGTCCCGAATACAGAATACAGGACTCGGATTCGTAGACTCGGTAGGATTCGCTAGGAGTCGCTACGACTCGCTCGGAATCGCTACTTACAGCGGGTATCCGTGAAGCGGTGCCATTCTCTAAACGATTTGGGGGAGATTCAAGCTACATAGCGATGTGATATAGCGAGTCTCGCTAGTAAAACTAGGATTCCCATTTACTTGCATTGGACTCGCTACTTTGCGAGTCCTCGCTGGGAAACTCGCCGAGTAGCGAGTCCTGCGAGTCCCTTACTACTCGCCGAGTAACGAGTCCTAGCGAGTAGATTCGCCCATCACTACTTGAGACCATGATGGATGAGTTGGGGGCACAGGAGAAAGAAGAACAGGAGGAAGAGGCAGCATTGACAACTTTACTTTACTTTACAGTACCACGTTCACCTGGTTTCTGCAGGGTGAAATCTTGAAATTTAGGCTAAGGTGGTAAACCAAGACTAGACACTCTTATGGGCCTATTGAAAACTATTTTTTGGGGGGGTTACATCTTGAAATTTAGGCTGTGGGATGAGCCCAGAGTAAACGGTTTGCATGGGCCTTTGTAAAATTGTTTTATAGGTAAGGAAAACATCTTGAAATTTAGGCTTTGGGGGTCAACTCAGTGTAGGCACTCTGTACATACCTTTGGAAAATTGGTTTTGGTGGGAAAATCTTGAAATTTAGGATGTGTGGATGAACCCAAAGTAGATGCTATGCACGGACCTTTAGAAAATAGTTTTGTTTTGGGAGGAGGACATCTTTTAATTTAAGTTGTGGGGTGAACTCAGAGTAGATGCTCTGTATGGTTCTTTTTAAAATCGGTTTTCAAGGGAAGATCTTTAAATTTAGGTTCCGAGGGGGGGGGGTTAGCCTAGAGTAGACACATTGTCATTGCCTCTAGGCAGCCTTGCTTATTTGAACATTAGCCTTAGCCTTCCTAACGTTAGCCTTCCTAAGTTCCTGATTGTTACCATTGCTAATTATTGGGTGGCCACCCTGCTAGATGCTCGCTACTACAACAGTGTACCATGGTTATTTCCAAATCTGCTCTTAATCATTGCCAAAGTAGCACCAAACCAAAAAATATAAACTGTGTTTTTTCATTATTCATATCTGTAGTACTCAGTCATGGATGCCTGCTTGCAAGCCAAATTTGGATAATGTTTCATGGGTGTGCAGATAAAGTCGCCAAAGAAAAGTCGCCAAAGAGTCACCGTTTAGGCCTTCTTTAAAAGTTGTGTGATCTGTGGTGGATCTTGGGCTATTTAAATAATGATAATTTTGATTTGGACAGTTCTGAATGGACATGTACAGACAGTATCAGACAAAACAGAGTAAAACAATTCATGTCACACCACAGATCTAAATTGGTTTTCTGGAGGGAAGAAATCTTTACATTTAGGCTGTGGTGTGGAGTGTAGATATTCTGTATGGGCCTGTGAAAAAATGTATTTTCTGGCAGAAAGAAATCTTAAAATAATGCTGAAGACTCCAAAGAATCTCTGTTGAGGACTTATTTAAAATTGAGTGTTCTGTGGTTGCTCTCGGAATAATTTAAGAATAATAATTTTGCTTTAGATAGTGCCAAACAGATTCCGCCACACATTACATTTCAGAAAGGAAATATATAGACAGTATCAGACAATACAGAGTAAAAAAATTCACTTCACCCCACAGAATCAAAATTGGTTTTCTGGAGGAGGAAAATGTTTAAAATGAGGCTGTGGAAGTGAACTAAGACTATATGCTTTGTATGGGCCTTTAAACAACTTGGGTTTTCTGGTGGAAGGAGATCTTTAAATCTTGCTAAAGACCATTTGTTGGGTCCTTCTTTAAAACATTGTGTGCTCTGTGGTGGAACTCATGCAATCTTGATTGTGAAGGCCAATAGCCAAAAGAGGCTGTTTAGGGCCCTTCTATAAAATTGGATGCTGCTGCTGGTGTTGGAGCTGCTTCTGAATCACCCAGGGTTGTGTGGGTACGCGGGTATCTGGGCCCTGCTGTATTTGGGATGTCACTGGTGGCCTGCCCAGACACGTGGCCCTGGTGATCAACTGAAAAGGGGTTAGGGAATGGAAATAAAGTTTGTCGTGATGCCACCTGCAGATTCTGGTGATGGGCACCAGCGCTGCTTCAGACCTCTGGCGGAGATGATACTGCAGCTTGGATGGAGCAGCTCACTGCAGGTGGAGCTGAGTCCCCGGGGCAGACCTGCACTGATGGCGGTGGTGCTGGATGTGGATATGATCTGTGGAGCAATGCAGCAGACGAACAGACACACGGAGGCTTTGTCACTCTACACGGGTACTTTACTCTGTAAACCAGTTCAGATGGCAGTTCAGCTTATTGCACAAACAGTGTATAATGTAGCTGGTCGGGTAGTCACAGAGATTCGCAATGTCATTCAGTGGATCCCGTAGTATACCCTCTTTTGATGATCCCGTGTCCTTCTGCTAAAATCTGCCCTGACACAGCCCTCTTGTATACCAGGCCCATTGAAATTCCCTCCTTTCTCTTTCTGAATGGGCTCGACTTTTGGTGGGCAATCCTGGGGAGGCTGCACTTTGTAGAACGGGTGTCAGGGTTGATGAACTGACCAGTGGTGACCGGTGTAGACAGCTCAGGGGCTGAACGCTCTGCACCCTTTCCTGAGAGCCGGTAGTCCGTTTGGTGGGCTAGGGTTCCCCCAGAGTATGGGCGCTCCGCTATGGGGTTTCCTTTTTCTTTTCCTGGGCTGCCCCTTCTCTAGGCCCCTCCCTGGGAGTCTCTTTCTCTCTCATAGGCTTCCCTCTCCTTCACTGCTGAGTGCAAATTAGAACTCGGCTGTGTGACTTTCCTTCTCCCCTAACTCTCCATCTAGGGACTGGGCTCCAACAATTTGCTTAGGCTCGAGTGTGGGAGTGCTGGGGTGGGATCCACTTACAAACCTTACTCCTCCCTGTGACAGGAATAACTACATACTCTTTTGTGGGTGCATTACCCCAGTGGGGCACCACACTTCAGCATGGGCATGTGGTAGATTTGTGATCGCTATGCATGAAAATGAAACACCTATCTCTAGTGTATGCAATCCACAATATGTTCTTCACTTGACAGACTCACCACTCTTCCACAAGAACATGATGTGCCGGTAAGACTACCAGCACCACCAGTATAAACTACTGTGATCTTTTTAAATGCAGCAGCCATAATCTCTACTACTAGTGTTGTCAGTTTGGCACTGAAGGGGAAAAGAGGCTATTTAAAGACCATTTTAAAAATTAAGTGCTCATTGCTAGTTCTCAGGCAATCTTGACTGTGAGGGTGAACCAGATAAAGAGGTTGTTACAGGCCTGTTGTAAAAACCTTGGCTATGAGGGTGAACTGTGGTAACAGTCCATGCAAGTAATGGATTTATGCGAATGTACTGAGTTATAGGTCTTCCCAATGTAGTTACGGTTCAGGCGATTTATCCTACACCTTTTCCACTGTTACACATGGCCCTGTTAACAAAAACAAACAATCAGAATGCAGTGCTATTCCATTATTCATTGCTGTCATACTCAGATGTGGCTGCCTGCTTTTAATAATAATTTTATTAAAATAATTGCTTCGGGTCCCAGGGATACTCAGTCAGCCACAATGGGGAGGCACACAAAGGCAAAAGGGATGAGAATGTCAGTAGCAAGACTACTTTCGACTTCTTGCCACTTATCAGCTGGGTCTGTGACCTAAGTATTTAACAAAATTCTACCTCTTGCCAATGTGCAGCTGGGTCTGTGGCTTCAATTAAAAAAAAATGTACTAGTCACTGTGCACTAAGTATTGCAGGCCTATTTTGTCCTAAACCTATGACTGTGGTGCAGCAGGCAGCATTGTGTACCTCCTAAAGAGAACCAACCACCAGGATTTAGGGCTATAAAGTGAAAGCAGTGCCTTACAGGCTCTGGATACTAAATGCAGTCATACCTTTACTTGAATGATTCTATGTTTAATAGTAAAGTGCCATAAAACTCCTGGAAAACAGGGCAGCAGATGATTGATGTGTGCAGCACTTCATAACTATTTGGATTTGTTTTTTTGTCCTCCCCTGTGGCCATGCATTTCGGCTGTAAGTCAAACTCTCCCCCCTCCCTCTCATCTCTACTATCAGTTTCTGGCCATTGTGCACTATCACTATACTCCAGCCACAGGGTGCCTAACAAAACTGAAAGTAGAGCGTTTTGTCGCTGAGGTCACCAATCCCGAGTTCCCTCCTGTAGTGACCTCTCCACATGGCCACAAGTGGTCTGGGTAATGAAAGGGTTATATGAGTGTATGATGTATATGTAGTCTATGCACTATTACTACACTTTAATATTATGCACTTTCTTCGAAGCTTGTTCTGAGTTGTATGTATCTTTGGGAATTATGATTATTGTTAATATGTTGTATTGTTGAGGTATTTATACCCATGGTGTACTTTTGGACCTACATACTTTTTCTTACTAATGATGTGTGGCTGTTTATTGATGTACAATGTAAATTCTAATTTGTAAGGGTAATCACCATGACAATTGTATGACTATGTAATTACTGCCCAGCCCTTTGTGCCAGTGTGGTCTGTGTCACCTAACACCTCCACCTTTCCTGAGCATCCTGAACAGTGTATGAAATAAATCAGCATTTTATTGCAATATTTGAAGCTTTGACTCTGTCTCTTTTGAATATAGCTATTTTTGAGTAGCTTCACAGAGGTGCCCCTAAAAAGGGTCACTCTTGTTTTTTTTTTCTATGTGGGAAATTCTGATTGTAATTTATTTATTTTCAAAAATTATTTTTTATACTTTTTAATATAGTTACATATTCACTCTGTTTCACCAAACCATGATTCATTTTTTATTCTGAAACATATGGTATTATTTGATGTATATGGTTTCTATCATATGTTTTTATTGTTTTAATTGTTTTTAATTTTTTAATATTGTTATGCCAATAAAAATTAGTTTTTATACATATACTGTAGGTGTGCATTATTTTTCTGTATTGCTTCATTTATTTGTTCAGTGTACATTAGTTATGCACAACTTAAGCAAGAGTTCAAAACATGTGATTTGTTCTGAGGAAGAAGTCAGTAGGACTTTGAAATCCATAGACAATAAAAAAAAAACACTTTATCTCTTCATCTTGTGGACAGGTCAAGGACAAATTAATTCAATCCAAAGGAAATGACCAGCAGAAGGGCTTGCAATAAAATCCATAAATTTATTGTAGAATTCTTCATACAGAAGTAGAAATCACCAAGCAGTGTGCACCTAAAATCGCATAGAAAAAGAAACACACGTAACGCGTTTCTGGCCCTCAGGCCCTTAGTCTCTACCTGGATACACAGTATAATGCACAAACTTTTATAGGGAAAAAGCTACATCACATACAGATACTCCCCCACATAGGGTGGAGCTACAATACTACAGGTGAACAAATTGGTAAGTACAAATGAACACAATGGAGTACATAAGCGTGGTACAAATAGCAATTATACAGATGAGCTAGATTTCATACATATTACTTCATCCCAACCCAAATTATTGACATGCAAAAGATAAATACAATTCCATAAACACAATACAATACAATGTATAATACAGCTTCTAAATATATACTCAGTAATGCAGAAATTAATCAAAAAAATATTGGAATCTGACAGTCCTCAGTGGTTGATACCTTTTATTGGCTAACTGAAAAGATGGTAAGTTAGCAAGTTTTCTGGACACTATGGCCCCTTCATCAGGCAGATAATTACACACATTCTGAAGACACATACATACATGCATAAGCAGGGTTAGATGATGTAGTAAAGATGATGATTGATGTAAATCAGAGTCAGGCAAAGGAGGGGGAGAGGAGCTGGAAAGGTAAAGTCAAAACTCCAAGATAAAAGTAACTGATTGTATTATTGTTCTATGATTATTAGCCTGTGGAGAGCTGAAGATTCCTCAGTGAGTGTAGAAAGCCATAAATCGGTCAAAAGTTCATTGTTCCCTAACTGGAGTCTGTTGGATGATGTAATATCCCCAAATGCCCTTTCAGTTAGCCATTAAAAGGTATCAACTTTATATAAAATGAAAGGGCATTTGGGGATATAACATCTTTCAACAGTTAGAGGACAATGAACTTTTGACACTTCTTATGTGAACTATCTCCTTTCCCTTACCCTAGTCTGACTCTGCTTTACGTCAATTGTTGTATTTATTACATCATCTAATCCTGCTTATGTATATATGTATGTGTCTTTAGAATTTGTGTCATTATTAGCCTGATGAAGGGACCACAGTGTCTCGAAAGCTTGCTTCACTTACCATCTTTTCAGTTAGCCATTAAAAGGTATCACTGAGGACTGTCAGATTCCAATATTTTTCTATCTACTGGCTAACACAGTACAAAAACTGTTTACCTGAATTAAATCAGTATGCTTATGCAGCTCATATGAATGTGAAGTATTCATAATAAGTATCCAGTACACTTATCTGTTTAATAGTGCTCTTCTCCAATCTCTGCCCCTACGTGGTCTCCCCCCTTTTCAATAACGTAAAAAATCAACGTGGAAAGATCTACAGAATGCACCTGAAAGAAGTGTTTTGAAAGGTTAGAGGGGATTTTTTTGCATCCGGATTACAAGTTGGACATAGTTGGAATTACAGTTAAATTTTTTAAAATATTTATTTATTCAGTTATATAGCACTATTAATATAGATATTATAGCTATCTATTCATGATTTATGCCAATATGAAAAGACACAATTTTCTGGGTATATTTGCAGCAAGGACACTTTGACATACCACATTTGTGGAACCCTTTTACACTGAGCCAGGTTTGTCTCCCAGAATTTTTAACCATTAACATAGATTGTGACAAAATATTACCCAATGTAGGCACACGTCTGGCTACAAAATCACAGCCATATATCAGGGTTTTAGAAATTAACTCATCCTGCAGCCAAATTGGTAAATATCTAATAATAATTGATTTTACCTTGGTATATTCCCCACCGAAAGTGGTTACAAAACTCACAGAGTTTCTGGCTGTTTTGCCAGATCTATCCTTCAGCAATTCCTCACTGGGGATTTTATCTACCTTGTCAATCGCTCATTTAAGCATCCAATATGGTTATCTTCATTTGCTAAGTCTGTTAGGGTACCTTTACACGTTGCAACATTGCATGCAACTTCACTTGCAACTCGTTGGTTGCAGTGAAATCATGGACACATTGTTCTATTTTGTTGCTGTGTACAAATGTAACAATGTGTCCATGATTTCACTGCAACCAGCGAGTTGCAAGTGAAATTGCATGCAATGTTGTGACGTGTAAAAGTACCCTTACAAACAGACATTTTCTCTTTCTCATAAAAATCTGGCTCTGAACAATTTCTGCACACCCTTGTTAACTCACTACAGGCACTGCTTTGATCGCATGAAGGGAATGACATGATCTCACATTTAGAACATTATTACCCGCTTTTTCCTTTCTAAATGTTTGAGTAGTAATAGATTTATTTTTTGACATCACCTACTAGTATAAGATCCAAGAATTCCAAACGACTATGGTCCCATTCATGTGTGAATATTAAAGAAAATTATAGTTTGGAAGATATTTGGATAATATTATTATTATCTATTACTACTCAAACCACAACTAAGAAAGCAAACAAAAAATAAACCTGGCTCAGTGTAAAAGAGTTCCACAAAAGTGGTATGTCAAAGTGTCCTTGCTGCAAATATGCCCAGAAAACTGTGCTTTTCATAATGGCATAAATCATGAATTGATATCTATAAAACAATTAAATGTAATTCCAACTATGTGGTGTATCATGCAACATGTCGACTTGTGAGTTACCATATATTGGTTTTACAACTAGGAAAATGAAACAAAGAATGATGGAACATTTATGTGATGGTGGTAATCCAGATGCAAAAACTCCTCTAACCTTTCAAGACACTTCTTTCAGGTGCAATCTGGAGATCTTTCCATGCTGATTTTTTTTTTGAATAGGTGGGGAGACCACGTAGGGGCGGAGATTGGAAGAAGAGCACTATTAAATAGAGAAGTGTACTGTATACTTATGATGAATACTTCACATCCATATGGGCTGAATAAGCATAAAGCATACTGATTTCATTCTGCATTACTGATTATGTATGTAGAAGCTGTATTGTACATATAGAGAATGAAGCAACAGAGTTTTTTTCTGCTTCACAAACAAATATGAATTTATTACAAGTGCAACCCACAATAAGCTAGGTGCAAAATGGCTGAAAGATACGATGGATACAATACTAATGCATAATATCACAGTGAGCACCGTATATATTGCACATATTCCCTGAAAAGAGGTATCCCCCATATTCAGCAGCATTAAATGTCAAATAAATTACATTGTCATCAGCATTAACAATCATTGTGCACAGAAGGATGCAATCAAAGTTACAATCAAAGGAAGTGCATTACCAATTAGTCATCTGCTTAGCTATTGCCAGACCTGGGGGTAGGGGACCCATCCAGCAAAAAACCCTATGTACATTTTGCTAAGCATGTCTTTATGCTTTCTCAAGGGGATATGACCCCTGCGCTCACCTTTCCTGATGTCGCATCCAGTCTCTGCCCCCAAAAGTGCGTCATCGCTGCACACATCCAGATGCCAAGTGGTTATCGTGGCACCCAGACAGCACAACGATTAGAGACACCCTGGGGGGCCGGAGGAAAACATCAGAGATGGGAGCGCGCGTAGCACTGGAGTATATTGGGTGACATTGCACAGCATCCACATACAATATTCTTCACTTCTGTCATAATGTTGACTGTTCAGCATAGACTGCAGCGACATGAGTATTCTGAGGCACTGCGGACACAAAGGAGACAAGGAATAAAAATTTTGTTCATAAACTACTCGATTAAAATCAAAATAAAACAAATTATACATACATTATATGTACAAACAGGTTAGAAAAGCTGGAAGGGGAGGGAAAGAGGGAAGAGGAAAGAAGGGAATGAATAAAAGGGAAAGAAGGGGGGGAAGAAAGGAAAATACTGAAGAAAAATGGGGGGAAAGGGTAGAAAACCCTGTCAGGGAAAGGAAAAAAGGGAAGGGAACCTGGAAAGCCGGTACCAGGAAATGGCTGCAACTAGAGGAATGGAGTGAAACTGATGGTTTCGTACAGCTCTTTTGGCACTAGGGTCTCAAGAATAGTAATTCATCTTGTATTGTGTTTATGGAATTGTATTCATCTTTTGCATGTAAATAATTTGGGTTGAGATGAAGTAATATTATCATATCTAGTACATCTGTATAATTGCTATTTGTACCGGCTTATGTGCTCCATTGTGTTCATTTGTACTTACTGATTTGTTCACCTGTATATTGTAATTCCACCCTATGTGGGGGAGTATCTGTATATGGTGTAGCTTTTTCCCTATAAAAGTTTCTGCATTATACTGTGTATCCAGGTAGAGACTAAGGGCCTGAGGGCCAGAAATGTGTTACCTGTGTTTCTTTTTCTATGCAATTTTAGGTGCACACTGCTTGGTGATTTTTACTTCTGTACTAAGAATTCAACAATAAATGTATGGATTTTATTGCAAGCCCTTTTGCTGGTCATTTCCTGTGGATTTACTTATGTTGGCTTATGGACCATGCAGTGAAATAGGTAAGCTGAAGCACAAACCATTTTTCTATATTAACAAATGAATTCAGTTACCATCTCGTGGCTCTCTTCATACTGGCATATCCCTGGCAATCCATCTAGTTAGGCGTTCGCATGTACGCAGACAGGACCACACAGTTAATGCTCCACTTTCTCCTAAGACTTGTGCACCTATTACCCTTACTGAGGAACCCATTCAAATTGGGTTGACTCACTACGATTAACTACAGTACTAGGGAGCAAGCAACACAGAGTAGTTTTTGTAAACAAGTGTGGAGAAACTGGAAGTCATTTCTCCTGCTAAAGACAGCTGCAACCAGAGAAACGTCAGCTCCTAGATAGGCCCAAGAATGCCCACTTAGGTACACAGGTATGTCTCTTTGGTTCTGAAAAATGATTGATACCTGTTATTTTACTTTAAAAAATTACTATGTAGCTTCAGGTTTTTATTTATTGCGGTTCTGAAGCAAATTTTGTTGATGCCAAGGTGGCAAGAGACCTTGGCTTACCCTTGCTTTTTATTATGATTTATGTTTATTATTATGAATTATGTTTTTCTATAAAAGTCACTGCTATTGATGATATACCTCTCACTGAGGGTGTGGTAAAGTAAGTTACTAAGGGGGTGTCTCTGCTTGCTGGAGCTTTAAACTATGAATCTGTGTAATTGTAAGTCCTTGAATACCTTTCTGCGACTGTGGTCTTGGGCAATGCCTTGGTTATGTAAACATAAGCCATTGATTGACTGGCACCAGGGGATATTGTATACTGGAGCCCTTAGTTTCAGGACACAACTTTGTCATTAGCTGTGAGTCTTTCTAAGGCCATACACAGTAGTTTACATAATGTATTCAGAAATTTTTCTGACGTCTTTTTTGTGTCCGAATCTGAAATATTACCACCACATAGAGATGAATGATTGTCTAAGTGATCTGGTACCCAACTTCCATCAATCCAAGGGAAAAATACATAATCCTTATGTGCAAATGTCAGGCCATGAAAGATTATATAGCAGTCTGCACAAAGGGTTCATCTGAATCTCTACATCACCAGTAGGGGCAGGTTACTTTTTTTTGTTGATTAAAAAGATGGGGGTCTAACACTATGTATTGGCTATTGGGAATATACCAAAATTACTGTGAAGAATAATTATCCTCTACCACTCATTTTGATTATTATTACTAGCTGTTGAGATCTCACCGGTTCATTGAACTTGATCTTAGCGGTGCGAATAACCTGATTAGTATAAGAGAAGGTGATGAGTGAAAGATGAAAAATGTTGTCAATGACCCTCAGATATATGAGTGGTCATTATGTGGTTATCTACGGGGATGCCTTATTCGCTTGATATTAATTCATAGATCCAACATGTACACACCTTTTTTTTGCTAAACTTGAAAAATGTAGGAGGGTTTAAGTTCAGGAAGTAAAAATCCTGAGGATATAGTTTGTTCCTAAAGATTTCTACATGGACACCTCTAATATCCAACCTATTAAGAAATGCATGACACCCAACTCTTTGAAGGCATTGCAGCCTTTTCTTGGATTTGCAAACTGATATTATACATTTATTAAAAATGTTTCCAAGATAGCCAAGCCACTGATTGACTTGACTAAGAAGGGAAAAGATGTGGTTAATTTGTGCCTTTACTCTGCTAAAAGGATGTTTTTTGTCTGATCCTATATTGGTTCAGCCCAATATAGAGCGTCTTTATATTGTGGAGGTTGATGCCTCTGAGGTTAGAGTTGGGGCGATGCTATTACATGCTACCCTGTCTCTCACTCAACTTGCCATGTGCCTTCTTTTCACAAAAATGTTCTTTGGCCAAAAGGATATATGACAAATTGTTCACAATTAAGTGGGCCTTCGAAGGAGAGTATACTTCTTGAAGGTGCCCGACATAAATCATTGTTATCACATATAACAAAAATCCGACTTATTTACAGTCAGCTAAAAAACTCAACCAAAAGCAAGCTAGGTGGATACTTCTATATTTGATTTTGTTGTGATTTTAGACCTGGTACTAAAAACATAAAAACTGATTCACTCTCCCAAAGATCATATCGATGTATGTCTGACAATTGAGGCTTTCCTATTTTAGCTGAAGATATAGTTATGTCTTCTTTTTCCTTAGATCTTGAGAAAGAGATCCGTAGATCCCAAGAGCTAGCCCTGCCACTACTACTACTCAATACTAATTATTCTCACAGATTTCACTATATATTATTCAGCAGTCTCATGATTCTGTGCTTGAAAGTCATACTGGTATTAACAATACCATTCCACTGATAACCAGGAATTTTTGGTGGCCATTTGTAGTTACGGACTATAGGAAATAAGTGCTTGCTTATGACACTTGTGCACAAGCCAAGGCACCCTGATTCTATCCCACAAGTTTTCTCCAGCCCCTACCTGTTCCTAAGTGTCTTTGGACTCAATATCTTTGTGGACTTCATTACTGTTCTCCCACCTTCCAAAGGAAATATTGGTTTATTGATGTTGGTGGACAGATTCAGTAAACAGTGTCATTTTGTCCCTCTGCCTGAGTTATCTAACTCTGAAACCCAAAATAAATTGTACATTAATCACATTCTGCATTTGCATGGTAGTCCAGAAAATGTAGTTTCTGACCATGGACCATGTAAATATTCAAATTTTTGAGGGCATTCTGTAAAAATGTCAATGTTAAAGTTGTATTTTTCTTTTGTCTATCATCCATAAACCAATGGTCAGACACGATTTACCAATTAAACATTCAAGTAATATCTTTGTTTTTTTTTTATCTGACTGGAGAAACATCTCTCATTAGCTGAATTTGCTACAATCAATATAAAAAAGTCCATTAAAACTTCTCCATTTTTCTGTTCTCTTGGATTTGTGTGTTTTGGTTCCTTTTCAACCACTGTGATGGATGCTCTGGAGGTTTAAAAATCTGTGGATAAAATAAACTCTATCTTGTCTGAATTGAGCAAGAGTTTGAGGAAGGTGCATGGCAGTCAGACCTAAGCTGCTAATAGGAAACACTCTAAAGGCCTTAGCTTTGGAGTTGAGGACAGGGTACGGTTTGCCATGAAAATCATAAAACGTATGAGTCTTCCTGCCAGTCTGGGTTTTATAGGTCCTTATGAAATAACTGGGGGCATTAACCCTGCAGCTTTCCACCTGAAACTTCCTTCATATTTCAGTATCCAATATTTAATATCCAAAGTGTTTCTTAAGTACCTCCACAATGTGCATAGTTTCTCAGTTCATCCAGGCAAAAGTCATCCTCCTCTTGTTAATGGGGATTTGGATTATGAGGTACAGCAGAGGTATGTGTGCTGTCCAGCTGGAGTTATATGCTTCCTGCTCCACCAAATTGGAAAGCTCCACACCCCACTTAAATGTTCAGCTTAATGCTGGAAGCTGCCAAATATAGTTATATGCTCCTCTGACTTAGTTGTTAGTTTCCTCCTTGTTGTATTACTGTTCCTTGTGCCTGAGCATGTTTCTGACTATTTTGATGTATTCTGATTTTGTACCTTTCAAGCCCTCTAACATCTGATCCAGATATCTATGTCTACAAGCCTGCTCAATCGAACAACAGTTTATTCTGTGGCCCCAGCTCAGGGGCTCCTATTTAAGTCCCTATCCCTGTACAGGGGATAAAGGATGATGGTCGGTGTAATCCATGGGATCCAGTAATCGGTGTGTTTTGCACTAAGCTAGTCAGTGGAAGCCAATTTAAAGTTGACAGGTGACAAGTGATAAAATTACTTTACTACGGTGTTCATTTTAGGACATGGTCATTTGTCGAAGTCAAAGTAAAAAAAAGCTGTTCCTGATGCCTGATTTTGACTTTGACAAATGACTTTCATAAATGACTTTGATTTTGATAAATGACTTTGACTATGATAAATGACTTTGACTATGATAAATGACTTTGACTATGACTTTGATAAATGACTTTGACTATGATAAATGACTATGACTTTGATAAATGACTTTGACTTTGATAAATTACTTTGACTTTGATAAATGACTTTGACTTTGATAAATGACTTTGACTATGACTTTGATAAATGACTTTGACTATGATAAATGACTATGACTTTGATAAATGACTTTGACTTTGATAAATGACTTTGACTTTGATAAATGACTTTGATAAATGACTTTGACTTTGATAAATGACTATGACTATGATAAATGACTATCACTTTGATAAATGACTTTAACAGATTAGCATAATTTATTTTAAAAATTCTACAGTGGGTCCACTATGGATTTGAACCGTGAATGCTGGCTTCCAAAGGCCAAAAGCTTATCCACTAGACCATCCAGAAAGCTACTGTAAAAGTTCCCTTTTGGTATACTAACATAGATAACATGCACACAGTCTGTGTGCAGAAATCTGATGACCCTGATGTCTGAGAGCTTCTGACTTGTCATGCTCACACTCATGGTTATGCCAAGTCACACATCACATTTATTTCTCATGGAGGTTAGCAGTGTAATGAAAGTACAAATCCCCAAGCAGTGCCAATGTTTCCTAGCTTCTTTTTCTGAAGGTATTATAGTTATTAATATAATTATTATCTTCTTAAACAAAACTAATGTTAAAAAAATTTTTTTTGAAACACTAATTTTGTATATATATATTATATATACTGTATTTACCAGTTTCTGTAAATTTCTATAATCGTTTAAAAAATTGTTTAACAGCATATAATAGTAATATTTTTACCAGTGACTGTACATTTGTATCATTGTTTAGGAAATTGTTTAAGAAAATATAATAATAATAATTAATATTAGTAATAAATACATAATAATCCACTACCTCGATTTCAACAACAAAAATGCAGAACTGCAAACATCCTAATTTATTACTATATCTTATATCTATTAACTAGCATAATTTATTATACAAAAAGTATTCTACAGCAGGTTCAGCATGGATTTGAACCATGAACGCTGGCTTCCAAAGGCAAAATACTTCTCCACTAGACCACCAAACTAACTGTTAGGAGGTGGAGGTTTTGTTCTGCTAAGAAAATGAACATGCAGGCAGTCTGTTTGCAAAACTGTTCTGACCCTGATGGTTGACAAATCTCATTGTCATTTGTCATGGTCAGAATCAGAATCAGACTCACACACACTTCAAAGTGTCATGGAAGCTTACAGCTCTTTTGCACCCTGGTTCAAAACCCCCCAGTAGGATAATTTTTTTTTTTTTTTTTTCTTGTAAGTTATGGTGTTTAATACACAATTTACAGTAATGTTTAATTTGTGATTTCTTACATTATGGTACTGCTCATTAAAATGCAGCGAGTTTTGGGTAGATGGCAAACAACATTTTGTGTCAAATAAATAATAAATAATTGGTTTAGAACCTTTGATAATAAATTGTTGAAATGTACAGACACTTGGAAATAGATAAGTAGTAAATGACTGCCTTCCATTCATTTAGCCTATAAATGGACAACATGGCTGAAACCAATTATTAGTATGTTATGATGATTACCATAATGTAAGAAATCACAAATTAAACATTACTGTAAATTGTGTATTAAACACCATAATTTACAAGGAAAAAAAAATAATAATAATCCTACTGGGGGGGGGTTTTGAACCAGGGTGCAACAGAGCTCTAACACTCCAGAGACTGGAGCCTTAACCATTAGGCCACTCAATCAGATGAGACCATCAGTGATTTTGTGTGCTAAAGAGACCAAACGTGCAAAAATCTGCTGATCTTTATGTGTATCAGTCAGATATCATTGTGAGCTATGAAAATCATACAATAAGGTCACACAGTTTAAATGAGCATAATCATGTCTGCATTGAAAGGCATATCAGCAATGAAAAGATGTCTGTGCCTCTATTAAATGCCTATAGTTTAGTGGTGGGTGCGCATAGGCTTTGTGTTGGAGACTTTGGGGTTAAAATGCGCAGTTCAGGACATGTAATTTGCTTATCATTAAGTAATTGTTGTTATTTGAAAACAAAACAATGTATAAAAATTGTTGAAATGTGGGTTTTAAATAAAGCAAGGTCCATTGTGTCCGGCCTCACTGAAAAAAGGGGTTAAAGCTTTTGTGTATGGAAATGATATTTTCATTTTTATGTGTGAGTGTCATCTGTGAAAGTGATTTATCATACTCAGGTATGAGAATGAAGCACAAAGTCAAAGCTTTTTAATTGTACATTATTTTGGTTGGAAAGTGTAATAATAATAATAATAATGATTATAATAATAAAAACAATAATACCTTAACAAAATAAATAAATAAACTCCTGCTACTGCTTGGGGATTTGAACCTACTTCATACAGGCAAGTCTCCATGACACTTTGAAGTGTGCATGAGTCTGATTCTGATTCTGACCACGACAAATGACAATGAGATTTGTCAACCATCAGGGTCAGAACAGTTTTGCAAACAGACTGCCTGCATGTTCATTTTCTTAGCAGAACAAAACCTCCACCTCCTAACAGTTAGTTTGGTGGTCTAGTGGAGAAGTATTTTGCCTTTGGAAGCCAGCGTTCATGGTTCAAATCCATGCTGAACCTGCTGTAGAATACTTTTTGTATAATAAATTATGCTAGTTAATAGATATAAGATATAGTAATAAATTAAGATGTTTGCAGTTCTGCATTTTTGTTGTTGAAATCGAGGTAGTGGATTATTATGTATTTATTACTAATATTAATTATTATTATTATATTTTCTTAAACAATTTCCTAAACAATGATACAAATGTACAGTCACTGGTAAAAATATTACTATTATATGCTGTTAAACAATTTTTTAAACAATTATAGAAATTTACAGAAACTGGTAAATACAGTATATATAATATATATATACAAAATTAGTGTTTCAAAAAAAAATTTTTTAACATTAGTTTTGTTTAAGAAGATAATAATTATATTAATAACTATAATACCTTCAGAAAAAGAAGCTAGGAAACATTGGCACTGCTTGGGGATTTGTACTTTCATTACACTGCTAACCTCCATGAGAAATAAATGTGATGTGTGACTTGTCATAACCATGAGTGTGAGCATGACAAGTCAGAAGCTCTCAGACACCAGGGTCATCAGATTTCTGCACACAGACTGTGTGCATGTTATCTATGTTAGTATACCAAAAGGGAACTTTTACAGTAGCTTTCTGGATGGTCTAGTGGATAAGCTTTTTGGCCTTTGGAAGCCAGCATTCACGGTTCAAATCCATAGTGGACCCACTGTAGAATTTTTAAAATAAATTATGCTAATCTGTTAAAGTCATTTATCAAAGTGATAGTCATTTATCATAGTCATAGTCATTTATCAAAGTCAAAGTCATTTATCAAAGTCATTTATCAAGGTCATTTATCAAAGTCAAAGTCATTTATCATAGTCAAAGTCATTTATCATAGTCATAGTCAGTCATTTATCATAGTCAAAGTCATTTATCATAGTCAAAGTCATTTATCAAAGTCAAAGTCATTTATCAAAGTCAAAGTCATTTATCAAAGTCAGTCATTTATCAAAGTCATAGTCATTTATCAAAGTCATAGTCATTTATCAAAGTCATAGTCAAAGTCATTTATCATAGTCAAAGTCATTTATCAAAATCAAAGTCATTTATGAAAGTCATTTGTCAAAGTCAAAATCAGGCATCAGGAACAGCTTTTTTTTACTTTGACTTCGACAAATGACCATGTCCTAAAATGAACACCGTACTTTACACATACTGTATGTTAGGAGTCAATCAAGCAACATGGGAAAGCTTTAGACTTTATTACTGTTGCAACACATTGATGCACTAGGTATTATTGAGGCATAGTTGGAATCTTCACATGATTGCACTTTAAATTTTTTGTGGTTTTATCTTTTTTTGGATGGATGACGCCAATAGAAAGGAAGAGGAGTAAGCCTGTATGTCAAAAATGATGTGAAAGTGAGTGCAACAGACTGGGAAACATTGTAAGGAAGTTGAAATATAAATACAATTACAGGAAAAATCTGATTTTTTTTTTTTTTTTTAAAGTATTTAAGTGTTAAAAGCCTCCAATTGTCTTTTATAATGTTATGTTAAACATAATATTGGAAATAATTTGTATCATATTAAATAAAAATAAATAAAAAGAAGATTAAAAATTAATTGAGAAAAAACCACCACAAATCCAAGTGATTGTCCAAGTCATCAATCAAAGTCAGCAGGGCAGAGTGAAGTGCGCCTGCGCATTAGCATAACTGGATGACAGCCAGTATAGAAAAAGAAAGGCACCAGACCAAGAAAAAGACACCCCTAAGGTGGGAACGCACCATCTGAGGGTATAATAACAGGTCGTTATTGATTCATGCAAAGGGGGTTGGGGAAATACATATAGCTTAATAGAATGCTGTAAAAACAAAGGTTTTGATGGTAATTTATATTGAGAAAATTTGGAGACCGGTTTCCTTTAAGTTATGCACTATATGGTAACAATTGACAATATATTTGTAGCCAAACTAAACATAATGGTCTACTAACTGTTCAGCATACTGTATAATAATCTTATCACAATGTTTTGGACATGCTGTAATATATTATGACAGATTTTAATAATATTTTATTAACAATGAATACTGTTTGACAGATGCATCTTACTGAAGCTTTCTGACCATGAAGTGAAATTTAATATACCGGTATATAAATACAATATAATATTGTGCTAGGCCTTTTTCACATGTAAGGTTGGTCTGCGTTTGCCTGTGTTTGTACGTGTTTTTACCGCTAAAAACACCTCCAAACGCAGCCAAAACGCGTGATGTTACAATTAGGGCTGCGTTTGCAAAAATGCATATGTTTTGCATTTTTGCAAACGTGCATGCGTTTTTGCATGCATTTGCAATGCGTTTTACATTGCAGTCTATGGGTGCATTTTTGGTTGCATTTGGATGCGGTAAGAACGCACACAAATGCAAACGCAGCCCAGACTTAGCTGTGAACTAGGCCTAACTTTATTTATGTAAATTAAGTACACTTGCTCTTCAAAAAATGGACAAATTTTAATAATTCAATTTGAAATGTAACACTGGAGTATAGCTAGAATGGTCAAGGTCTTGATACTGAACTATACCGTTTGCCCCTAAAGGTGTGTTTGCATGAGAAAATACACACCAAAAAGATGTCATGTGAATGATGCATTTTGTTGTGCGTAGTTGGTTTGGGAATGTGGAGATTTTTGTCCTGCGTATGTAATTCTATGTTAATATGTGTAAATGTGATTAAAATGTATTGGGAGCATGTATATAACATGTGGGGACCTGGTGAGGGGCTGCATGATTGTTTAAAACCACTACTTTATTACTAACACTGTTTTGAAGTCCCATAGGCTTTTGCAGCCAGAGCGGGGACTTCTCTGCCTCCTCTACACAATTTGTGTCGGCGCACAAGCTAATACTATTCTGAAAGTTCTCTACTCTCGGTACTGTCTAAAATGGCGTAGATAGTGCTATCAACAGTGTTTAGAATAAAGTAGTAGTTTTTAAAGAATCATGCAGTCCCTCACCACATCGCCACAATTATATACAGTACATGCTCCCAATAAATTTTAATCACTATTACGCACATTAACATAGGGCACAAGCCCTGTTTCTCAGGCAGGGGCAGGAAAACCCACAGCAAGAATTGACATGCTGCAGTTTTTTCGGTAATAAAATACGCATCATATCTGTTGCATATTTTAGTGACTCCATGCGGATAGGAATTAGGAAAACCCATAGGCTTTGCTGGGAAAACACTCTGCTGCAGATTTGGTGGCACAATATGCATCATGCATATGGGCCCTATGGGTCTGTTGGCATGATGCGTATTTTGCTGCAAATTTGGTGCATATCTGCTGCATATAAGCAGCGGGTCTGCACCACATCTGCAGTAGCGTGTTTTCACAGAAAAGTGTATGGGATTTGATTGATTTTTTGTAAATTGTTTTCTTATCCAGAGACCTCTCTGTTGACTCTCTTTGACTTCTGTATAGATATATATAGATATATATGATTATACTGTATATATTTGGGTCAAGGTTTGTTTCAGATAAACTAAAAAACTAAAAATCCATAGAGGGAGAGTAAAATAATCCCTTTCGTTAGTTGTATCTATTTTTAATCAGTGTCCACATTAATATACCATCTCGTTTTCTCGCATATAAAACAATAAATAACTTTCACCCCTTAAATAATTAAAAAGGAGAAGTACCAGCTGGCATTCATGTCCTTGTACATCTTTCAGGGACCCATAGACTTGAATGTGCAATTTTAAATAGTGAACCGATTCAAAATCATACGCTTCTATGTATTTTGTGTTTTTTTTTTGCTAATACTTGGTTTGCAAAAAACTTGGATATGTGAGCAGACCCAAAATCCTCTAAACATTAAATGATGCATGATCTACATGTGAAAACTACAAGAGAAAATCCTACATGAATCAAAGATATCCAAAAGAGGCCTTGAAGTCAATTTCATACATAGCACTATATAAACAATTGTTTTCCTTCCAAACGTTATTACTTTATTATTCAGTATTGATTACTTTGCATTGAAATTTCTTACCAATTTTGACATGTCATTTTAGGAAATGTTTTCATTTGAAGTCTTGTAAAATATATCAAAGATTTAGTGCCTCATTTTCTTCCACTCTTAAAGAGAAATAGTTATATATTTCTGCACTCTAGATGTGATAGATTACAGTATTGGTGTTATGCAAGCCAAAAGAGACAAACATTATTAAATAGTTAAAAAATATATTGTTAATAATATTGCCATTATTATAAATACTCTTTGTCCTAGACTGGAGAGTCACAATTAAAGTTCCATATAACAAGATGTTGGAGAACTTTTAGATTCTTGAACATTTTGCAATGTACATCTAAGGTATTGATATAAAAAAAACCTAAAAACTTTCCATGGTGTTTTTTTATTCATGTTGCCATCCAGTCGCATTACTAAAGTACAATTAGCCTCGATGCAAAACTTGGACCTTCCCCGCTGCATTTTAGCCAGATCTTTGGGCTCCTGTAACCTTCTAAATCCTATAATAGATATATATTCCCCCCATTCTCATAATGTAGGAATATCTCCCTTCCTGGATCACTTCCAGGTTTACAGATGCATGTCAATGAATTAGAATATCATCAAAAAGTTAATTTATTTCAGTAATTACATTTTTTCTGTTAATGTTGATGATTGGCTTACAGCCAATGAAAACCGAAAGGTCATTACCTCAGAAAATTACAGTAGGGAGGAAGAAGGGTCTGAGAGATAAAATATTACCTAAATAGGTATCAGAGGCTTCACCTTGTGTGATTGTGAGAGTCACAATCACTATAAGGCTGCGTTCACACATTGCGTATTTTGCCGCGTTTTTTTACGCGCGCTTTTCAAAATACGCAATGTGCCTTTTGTCTGCCTGCAAAGTGAATGGGAAATTCACTTTGCAGTGCAGACATTGCGTAAAAATATTCAGTGCGTTTTCCGGGAGAAAACGCAGCTCCGTAAACAATTGATATGTCAATTGTTTACGCAGCTACTTCTGCGTATTCTCCAGAGGGGAGGAAGAATCCTGCTTCCTCCTCCCCTCTGTGACAGCTGTGGCCGCCCATTAGATTCCACAGTGTGTTAATACACACTGTGAAATCTAAATTAAACAAAAGCAAGTGTGTGAAAAATAAAAAAGAATCAATACTTACCTTCCGACGCCTTCTCCCGCTGTGCGATCCCCGGTTCTAAGTCAGATCTCTTCTGACAAGACCTGTGGTGACGTCAGAGAGGGGGCATTCCCGGGCACTTGCGGTCATGTGACCGCGAGCAGCCAATCAGCGATGGGACCGCCCCGGGAACGCCCCCTCTGACGTCATCACAGGTCCTGTCAGAAGAGATCTTACTTGGAATCGGAGATCGCACACCGGGAGAAGGCGTCGGAGAGGTGAAGTATTGATTCTTTTTTATTTTTCATTAACTTGCTTTTGTTTAATGTAGATTTCACAGTGTGTATTAACACACTGTGGAATCTAATGGGGCGGTCACACATGTCACAGAGGGGAGGAGGAAGCAGGATTCTTCCTCCCCTCTGTGACATTACTGCGCTTTCTGGGGGGAAGAAAGCGCAGTGTGTGAAAGCCCCTGCGTATTTTGCTGCGCTTTTTTGCGCGGCTGAAAAACGCGGCAAAAAGCGCGCGCAAAAAAGTGCAGCAAAATACGCAAATGTGTGAACGTAGCTTAAAAGCATATTACTGCTTCTGCAGTCCCCTGCATGGTGTATATAGAGTAGGGAGGATAAAGGGTTAAAAACAGTGCTGCTGTATTCCACAAGACATCAAATGGTGAACATAATATTAATTTAATAGTCAACACATTTCAGTGCTCACTGGCTCTTTCCTTTCAATATCATATTGCCATGTTTCAGGGAGAATCAGGGAGCCCTGAAAAACATTGACTAATAAATAAATATTATATTCACCATTTTATGTGTCATGAACTACGGCAGAGCGGTTTTTAACCTCTCTGTCATCTCTGCTTTAATTTTCTGAGACAATGACTTTTGGGTTTTCATTGGCTATAAGTCATAATCATCAACAGTTACAGAAATAAACACTTGAAATATATCACTCTGTAATGACTCTATATAATATATGCGTTGCACTTTTTGTATTGAATTACCGTATATACTCGTGTATAAGCCGACCCGTGTATAAGCCGACCCCCCTACTTTTGGCCCCAAAAACTGGGAAAACTTATTGACTCGCGTATAAGCCGAGGGTGGACTCCAGAACAGGTATACAGCCCCCAGCAGTGAGGTATACAGCCCCCAGCAGTGTGGTATACAGGCCCTCCCAGTGGTATACAGGCCCCAGTAGTATGGTATACAGCCACCAGGACAGGTATACAGCCCCCAGCAGTGAGGTATACAGGCCCCCAGGGGTATCAGCAGGCCCCCAGGGGTATCAGCAGGCCCCCAGGGGTTTTCAGCAGGCCCCCAGGGGTATATACAGCAGGCCCCCAGGGGTATATACAGCAGGCCCCAGGGGTATATACAGCAGGCCCCCAGGGGTATATACAGCAGGCCACCAGGGGAATACAGCAGGCCCCAGTGGCACTCGCCCCCCCATCATGTTTAGAGCCCCCCACACTTTGCAGAGCCCCCCGCTGCATTATCTTACCATCCAGGGTCTTCTTCACCGCGGGTCCTGCAGTCCATCCTCGCGCGCTGTGTTCCCGGTCTCATGTGACCTGGCGGTCGCAGTGGAATGACGTCATCGCGCCGGGTCACATGAGACCGGAACACAGCACACGATAATGACTGCAGGACCCGCGGTGAAGAAGACCCTGGATGGTAAGATAATGCAGCGGGGGGCTCTGCAAAGTGTGGGGGGCTCTAAACATGATGGGGGGGCTAGTGCCACTGGGGGGCTGCCTGTATACACTGGGGGGCTGTATGCACGGCTCCCCCTGCCGCTGTGATGGGCGGGGGGAGCCGTGCATATCTAATGAGCGGCCCCACGTGACGGGCCGCTCAGTCAGTAGCCTCCTCCCGCCTCCTCCAGCCTCCCCACCATACCTTACCGTATTGACCGGTGTATAAGCCGAGGGGGTGACTTTTCAGCCCAATTTTTGGGTTGAAAAACTCGGCTTATACACGAGTATATACGGTACTAAAAAAATAAACTTTTTGTTGATATTCTAATTCATTGAGATGCACCTGTGTATGAGACCATAAATAAGGCTAAAACTTAGCTGAAATGCATCACATTTTAATGTTTTTTTTCTATGACCATAATATACTGGTCTAACTACATCATGTACGTGCATTATTTTTAATACTTTCCTCCAATAAATAAAATTTTATTGAAAGCCCAAAATACTGGATATCTCTTTATTTGCTGGATCGAACCCTTCTTTCCTTTTTCCAAGTATATACTGTATGTCCCGTGTTCTGGGTCCTTTCCAGGTGCAAATGTCCCCTATCCTGGTATATATGTCCTCAATTCTGGGCTCTTTCCTAGTATATATGTCCCTCATCTTGCATTGCCTTTAGGTATATATGTCCTTTTTTCTGGTATGTATACCCTCCATCCTGTGAATCTTGCAGGTATATATGTCTAACCTTCTGGTGTACATAGACCCAATCTTGGCCCCTTCCTAGTATACAGTATATGTCCCCCATCCTGATATAAATATTCCCCATCCTGGGTCCATTCCATGTATATATGTCCCCAATCCTGATATTTATGTCTCCCACCATGGGATCCTTCCTAGTATATACCATATTTTTCAGATTATAAAATGCACTTTTGTTCCCCCAAATGTTGGGGGAAAGTAGGAGGTACGTCTTATAATCAGAATCTACAGTTTCTGTACTGTAGGGGAGTGGGGGAGGCTCAGGAGTGGTGTCTGGGGTGCTGGATTGGGCTGGCTACAGGCTGCAGAGACAGACCATTATCACATGCCCCCGTTCATTGGATTCATATAATTTTCACTGCATCCCACTGCTTCAGCACTGAGAGGTGGACAGGGGGAGCAGTGCATATTATATGAGCTTGCTCTCACCCCTCATCCTGCACTCACCCCCTTTTTCTGGATATGCCCCCCCCCACACACTCTATATGTCCCAATGCTGGCGCACACACTAAAATAATAAATGCTGTAACTTATCCTCCCTTACCCATGATTGGATGTCGGGCACAGGGACAGGAAGAAGGCGATGAGCTACAGGCAAGGTGCGGCAGTGGGTAAGTTACAGCAGTTACTATTTTAGTGTGTGTGCACCAGCAGGGGAGCATATAGTGTGACTGGGGGACATACCAGAATGGAGGGGGGGGAGAGCAGGATGGGGCTAAGTACCATCACTGGGGGCCATATCAGATGGGGAGCTATGTGTACCATCACTTTGGGCCATATCCGGATTGGGGGCTATGTACCATCACTGGGGCCATATATAGGATGGGGCTATTTACCATCACTGGGGTCTTTGTACTTCACTGGGGCCATATCCAGGATTGAGGGCAATGTACCATCACTGGGAGTTATGTACAGTCAGAGGCGACGATATACTGTTATGGGGGTCATATCCAGCATGGAGGGGCCTTGTACCACAATGGGGGTCATATATACCAGGATGGGGGGTCATGTATAAGGATGAGGGACATATATACTGATTGTAAGACAGACCCCATCTAACCTAAAAAAAAAATCTCTTTTCCTTCACCAAATTTAGGGTGCATCTTATAATCCAGTGCATCTTATAAAATGAAAAATATGATATACCCCTCATCCTGCTATATAAGTTCCCATTAGTACATACTTTCTTTAAAGACATATGTTACTCCCCCTCATTATATAGTAATGTCCCCATGTTTTTACTCTTCCAATATATATGTTTTACATCCTGTTTCCCATCTATATACAGGGTGGGCCATCTATATGAATACACCTAAATAAAATGGGAATGGTTGGTGATATCAACTTTCTGTTTGTGGCACATCAGTATATGGGAGGGGGAAAAGTTTCCAAATGAGTGGTGACCATGGCAGCCATTTTGAAGTCAGCCATTTTGGATCCAACTTTATTTTTTTCAATGGGAAGAGGGTCATGTGACACATCAAACCTATTGAGAATTTCATAAGAAAAGCAATGGTGTGCTTGGTTTTAACATACTGTAACTTTATTCTTTCATGAATTATTTCAAGTTGATATCACCATTCATTCTCATTTTATTTAGGTGTATCCATATAAATGGCTCACCTGGGCAATTGGGCCATTTACAGAATATGGATACACCTAAATAAAATGGAATTTGCTGGCTCTGCAGACCGTTTTGCACAATAAACTTAATATATGTTCATTTAACAAACAGATGTATATTTCATGATATATTTTGATGTCTTATGTTGTTAATTTGCATTACAGTTTGAATAGATTGTGACCAGTGTCAAAATTAATATGCAAGTAAACATTTTATTAATGATGTTTTTTGGCCCTAGTCTGAAAGTGCCAAAGTAGGCAATTTCAGCACCACCACTAATCAGAAACATGTGGTTTATTTTACTTTTATAACCTCATAAAATGTACTTATAAAACATTTAAAAGTTACTTCTATATTCTTATCAATTGTTATGCAAGAGGTATCGGGCGCCTTCCGCTGGGCTCGAGCAACTCAGGTAATCGCTAACTGCTGCAGTAAACATAAGCCCCTTGGTGACTGGTGTTGCACGTCTTCCAGATACAAGTCAATATAGAAGAAAAAGCTGGGCGGCACTCACTATAATTCAATGATCCTTTATTCAAACGTCATATGGAGACGATAGATTCAGCGGGGAGAGGGAGTGAGGATCAGCAGGCGACATTTCGCAGGGCTGAACCACTTCAACGAGACCCATTGAAGCGGTACTGCTCGTGAAACGGCAGCTGTCGCCCACTGATCCTCACTCCCTCTCCCCGCTGAATCTATCGTCTCCATATGACATTTCAATAAAGGATCATTGAATTGTGGTGAGTACCGCCCAGCTTTTTCTTCTATATTGACTATTGTTCTATATATTTATGATGAGCCTGTTTGCTCTGTAGTATTACTTTCCCATGCCAAATGGATGCCATTGTGATTTTTTTTTTCTAATAGCATATCTGTAGCTCATGAGAGTATGCAGTACATACAACATTTATTTCCCTGTGGCCTTCAACCTGTTGGGATATTTCCTTTAAACACATCACAACGTCTTGCTTTTTTAATTTATTACCTGGTTGTTCACTAAGCTCTAAATGATCATTGATAGGTCCAGCACTTGGACCCTTCCTGTATGACCTCAATAAAGAGTTGTCTCATCTTAGACATTTGTGACCTATGCCTACAAGTTATTCCTTTAATTTTAATAGATGCCAATTTTATTGCTAAGACCTGCATCTGTCTCAAGAACAGGACTCTTTTTATTAACGTTACAACATTTTCTGAGCAATTGTACCACCTTGGTGATGCAAGACAGGTTCCTGTTCTCAAGATAGATGTGAGTCACAGTAGTTGAAAGTGTATTTATCCTGCCTAAAAAATATCTTTTATAGGAAAAAATGTGTTTTTCCCTCTAGTCTCCGTGGAAATGTCTCAATTAAATACCTAACCTTCAGCTAACATATTTCCCAACACAAACTTAAATTAGCCTATGTAAATGTGAATGTGATTTCAAAATTTAGATAACTCACATGGGAAACAAGTTCAGAAAAATTGTAGCCCTAAACTAGAACTCTGTTACATGAATTAGGCATGGTATTCTGTGTGAATTAGAGCTCTTGGTATTTCAGGAAATCATTAGCATTTCATAAAACTATAAAGCCTATACAAGGTCATTTACAAAATATATTAGCAGTCAGAGATGTTATAGAAAATAAATTAAGACATGTAATAAAATTTAAATATTTTCCACGTTTAAGGTTACTACTGTCTACTTTTTATCCCAGACTCCAATAGTCAGTTAACCCCTTAATGACCGCCATATCGTATTAAAATGGTGACAATTAAGGTTACTTCTTCCTTTCTGCCATTTTAATACAAAAACAGATACGAAAACAAAAAGAGTCTATCCACCCCCTGATCTTTTTTCCCTTACCCTCCAGTCTGCCTCCCATACTCCAGTCTCTCCTTCCTCATTACCTCTTTGACTCTGATTCCCCTGCGGCCATTAAATTGGTCCCACGGCGTCTCCCTCCCATCTTCTTCTGGAAAAATCTCGCCTCTGCCAGCGCCTGCACACAGCGGAGCTGTCTGTGCTCTGCCAGTAGCCTGATGTGTAATGACCTAGGTGAGGTCATTGCAGGTCACACAAGGGTCAATTGTCATCCCATGGTGATCTCCAAGTCTGCTCTGGAGATCATCATGAGATCACAGTTAACCCCTGTGTGACCCAAAGATCGTGAACTGTAACAACCTCACTGTAGTCATCACATTTTAGTCTCCTGGAGTGATGCCTGGCATTATAGCATATGGGGGATGCCCCCATATGCTATAAGACTGATATTTGTCAAGGCACCTCGCACTAGACTACGTCAGACTTTTTTTTCAATAAATTGGGGAAAGAGAGTTTTTGTTGAGGAGTGTTTTTTCAGATAATTTTTTTTTGTTGTGTTTATTTGTGTCCTTACTAATTTGGTAAGTATGGAAGAAAGATTGAGGCGGTCTAATTAGGGCTGTAAGGGCAAAAATTGAGAGGAAAAATTGGAAAAGTGGTTAACAAACCTTTATATGCTCTCTACATCCCACAACATATTTCGACAGTGAATGTCTTCATCAGGTGGAGTCAGTTTTAAATACCAGCCAAGGTAAAGCTGTCAGTTGTGGACAGCAGGCTGCAGCTGTCTTCTTTACTCTGGCTATCAAAGATAGAGGGAACTCTATGTTATTTTTTTTTCATTTTGTTGCCTAAATACATGGACTAAACAACCCTTTATTACCACATGAAAGGCACTAAAGAGTGCAAGTTATAATATGGTGGTGGGTGGGACATTATATGGCTGTTTATGTATCCAGCTATTTAGCTATCCTAGCTTTTTGAGTATGTAAAAGATATTGTAAAAAAACATTTGTTATGTGATGTATGTTTGGTCCATTTGTCACAGTTTTTCTCGCAGTCATTGATTTGCATTGGCGAAGTATGCAGCCATTCGCAGAATTCTGCAATTTGCCCTGATGACGAATTTTGAACAGGAAAAAGTAACAAATATATTCTGACCTATTGGTGCAAGTGCAAACTGCTGCATTGTACAGTACAAGAACAGTGGATGGGATTTACAGAAATCCCATGCCCACTGTTATTGTTTTCTCCACGGTGTTTGCTGACTTGATGGGTGGCTTTCCATGCCACTGCTTGTCCGCAGCATTCCAATTTAGCTCTGTAGAGTCGGCAGCAATCTCATCTCGATGAGTGAATGCAGGGAAAAGCCGCCGAGCTCTGAATGCACATCGTGGGCAAGAACAGCTGAGTTAACCCATGGAGATCCCCAGCATCCTCACAGAACAAGAGACACTACATCCAGGAAGCAGTGCCTCTGGATCATGTGCACATACACTAAAAGTGAGAAATTTTGTTTGAAAAAAAGAAAATGTTAAATATGACGACTTATAGTATTAAATCCTGTAAAGTACCTGTGGGTTCTAAATGCTCACTATACACCTATATAAAATCCTTGAGGGGCCTAGTTTAAAAACTGGGGTCATTTCTGAGGGGTTTCATTTTTTTCGGCACCCTAAGGGACCTGCAAATGGAATGTGGTACCCGCAATTTATTTCAGCATTTCCAAAATTCAAATATTCCTTCTTCCACTCTGAGTCCTCCCAATTTTCCAAAGAGAGGCTTTTGACCATATGTAGTTTATCACCATACTCATAAGAAAGTGGGTAGCAAAGTGTTGTTAGAGAAGATGCCATTTTGTCTTCTATCAGCCATTTGTCTCTGCCAGCCATCTCATCCCTATTAGCCATTTTATATCTTTCTTTGCCGTGAATAAAAGTTATTATGTTCTATTCTCATATGCTGTTTGTCTGTACTCCCCTTTGGCAGAACATCTAGGGTTGAGTTTTTCAGAATTATAAGAAAAATGCAGAAGTATTAAAAAAAAATATTCCTCTCCTCCTTTTCCTTTAATCATTGTTTGTCAAGGTTGAAGCTACATAAATGTGGAAAAAGCATTTAACCCAGTGTCCATCCATATTTGGCCAAGATCATGAAATATGATGATATTGCTAGTTAGCTATTGTACGGTAAATTGTCTAAAATGACTTGTCATTTGTCCAAAATACATCCATCTCTTGTGCAAGTCATTGATCTATTTTTGTATATTTTAAAAACCCTATGTAAGGACCTACATACAATAAATGTGTGGGCCACTCTTGAAAAGACATCGACTCTGCGTCTTTTGGATTGGGTGTTTGCAGAATGCGGTATATGGTGCTGATCCATAACTGAACTCAGTGCTATCTGCGAGGCAGATTCTCTTTTCTCTATCAGTGTGGGGTCCACTTTTGGTGTCACCTCTTGTAAAAGTGAGAAATATGGTACTACTTCAACATATTGTGAGAAAAAAGAGAATTTTCAATATGATAACCTATTGTTATCAATTTCTGTGTAGTACCTGTGTGTTCAAAATGCTCACTATACACCTAGATAAAATGCTTGAGGTTCCTAGTTTTCAAAATGGGCTAAGGTTTCTGCTGTTAAGTCACCCTAGAGGCCTTCTAAATGGGAAATGATGCCCGCAATGTATTTATGCTTTTCCAAAATTCATATATTACTTCTTCCTTTCTGAGCTCTCCCATTGGTCTGAACAGATGTTTTTGTCTAGATATAGGGTATCGCTGCGCTCATAAGAAGTGGAACAAAGTGTGGGGTGTACTTTTTGGTGTCCCCTCTTGTAAAAGTGAAAAATGTGGTGCTAAACAGCTACTATACTCCTAAATATTATCCTTGAGGGGTCTAGTTTTTAAAATAGGGTAACTTGTTACTTTAGGAGCCCTTCAAATACAACATGGTGGCCACAATCTATTTCAGACAAAATTGTGTTTTGAAATTTGAAATAGCACTCCTCCCCTTCTGAACCGTCCCATTTGTTCAAATAGAGGTTTCTGACCAAATGTAGGGTATTACCATATTCAGATGAAACTGGGTAACAATTTTTATGGTCCAATTTGTCTTGCTATACCTTGTAAAAGTCAATAACTAGGGGCTAAAACAACATTTTTAGGTAAAATGTAAATGTATTTTTTCATTCCACTTTGCATTCATCCCTGTAAAGCAGCTGAGAGAGTAACACACTTCTTGAATGTGAATTTGAGGTGTATTAGGATTGCAGATTTTAGAATGGTATCATGTTTGGGTATTTAATGTCACACGACCCGTAGAAGCAAATTTTCTTACGAAACGGCGTCATCGTCCGCCCTCCATGGTCACCTCCCTGCACCCTGTCATGAATCCATGAATATACTGGATTAAAGCGACCACTGCTGCACAATACTGGTGAGTGCTGCCTCTTTCTTTATATACCTATTTAATGTCACATAGGCCCCTCAAAGTCACTTCAAATGTGATGTGGTCCCTAAAAAATGGTTTTGTAAATTTGGAAATTGCTGAGGAACTTTGAACCCTTCTAACTTCCTTATTAGTGATGGGCTGATGTATAGGATTAGGAGACTGATGTATAGGATTAGGAGATTCGCCTGAGCTTTTTGTAAAGTTCGAGCTTGGGGCCAGAGATAACTCGAACTTGCGTCGGAACCCCGAACATGGACTTTACAGTTATGGGATAGGGCGGGTGGGGCTGTAAAATAAAGAATATAGTTAATAATAAACATTATGATTATACTTACCTTTCCATCAACACGTCCTGCAGTCTCGCTGTCGCCCGACCGCTTCAACTTTCGAGGCTGCTCATTAACTTCTGGGTTATTCACTCTACTGCTTGTTGCTCAGCTGTCTTCAGCTATTTCCGGTTGTGTTCGCAGTGTCTTCAGGGTTCACCCCAGTTTACAGCTGTGCTATGAACTGCATTGAACTCTGACTGCCACTGTCAGTCTCAGCCTGCTTACCGCTCTGTATAGACTCTTTCTATACAAAGTAGCAGAGCTGTTCCTGTGGACTACGTCGGACTAAGGATGTTTTTTATAATAAAGATGGAATCTCTAAATTTTTTTTTTTGTTTTATTTGTTATTAAAATATTTTTCTCTGTGTTGTGTTCTTTTTTATCTTTTCAAAAAATTCATGGTGGCCATTATTACCCAGAGAGTCACCGGCACCAGGGCCGCTGGAAGAGCGGATACAACACCAGAAGATGTCTCTTCTATGAATGCACTATTTTCTGGGGCAGCTGGGGCAGCAATTTGCAGAATGAGAGGCCCAGAAAGCTTGGGCCACCCTGCGCTGCAGATTTCAGCTCCCATATGCCTAGTTGTACCTGGCTGGACACGAAAATATGGTGAAGTCCACGTAATTTTTTTAAATTATTTCATGAAATTCATGAAATAATTAAAAAAAGGGCTTCCCTATATTTTTGGTTCCCAGCCAGTACATCTAGATAGCTGGGGGTTGGGGCAGCCCATACTGCCTGCTATACCTGGCTGCCATTCAAAAATATGGCAAAGCCCACGTTATTTTGTTTTTAGCTTTTTGTAAAAAACCAAAAAAAGGGCTTCTGTGAATTTTCCATTGCCACTGAAAGTAACACCAAGCAGTGGAGGTTAGCAAACAGTAGCTGCTTGGGTTACCCTTAGCTGGCAATAGTAAAAAGGTGCCGGAGCCGACACATTTTTTTTACCCCAACCCTAGGGTTAGGGTTATGTGTTTGGGGTTTTATTTATTTTTTTGTTTTTTTTTTAATAAATGTAAAAAAAAAATTGACGTGGGCTTTGCCATATTTCTATATGCCAGTCAGGTACAGCAAGCAGGTACAGGCTGCACCCAACCCCTAGCTGCCTATTTGTACCGGACTGCGAACCAAATATATAGTGAATTCCTTTTTTTAATTATGGTCCAGCATGGTGCAACTAGTCTGCTGGGGGCTGCAGCGCAGGGTGGCCCAAGCTTCTGGGCCATTCCCCCGCTGCGAATTGCAGTCGGCAGCCACCCCAGAAAATGTACATTCGTAGAAGTGCCATTTTCTGACACTTTATCCAACTCTTCAGTGGCACTTGTGTCAGGTGGCTTTCTAGGTAATAATAGGGTAGGGCTAGCTTTGTATTATCAGCTGGCCCTAAGCTCGAAATTCATAATGTCACACCAATATTAGACATGGCCACCATGAATTTCTAGTAAAGAAAAAAAACACAGCACAGGGAGAAAAATATTTTTATTAGAAATAAAACACAACACAATTAATGACTCCATCTTTATTAAAGGAAAAAACCTCCCCATCCAACGTTGTCCAAAGGAGAAGATCTTCTTTAGCTCTGCTACATCTCTATCAGCCCACACATGTCTGCTAGTAGAGATGTAGCTGAGCACCCAACCGTGGAACAGTTCATCTGAGCTCTCACTGCGCCAAGCATGAACTCCGATAAACCTAGCAACAGCACTGCAATCACTGCCAGAAATAAGGTGAGAGAAGCGCTTAATTCCAGCAGTGTTGGCGGTGACGACAGAGCCGGGGTTACCTCAGTACACATCGCCTCAGCCTGTGCCTGCTTGTCTGACATCATCGTCAACACTGCCGGAAGTGTGCGCTTCACTCACATCACTTCTGTCAGGGATTGCTGTCCCGTCGCTGGGTTCAAAACTAGTCCAGAACTTTACAGTTCCGGTTTACCCATCCTTATTCCTAATCAAAAACTAATTTGTTTCCAAAATTTTGCTGATATAAAGTAGACATGTGGAAAATGTTATTTATTAACTGTTTTGTGTGATACAAGTCTCGAGTTTAACAGCATAAAAAGTTGAAAATTGCAATATTTTTGGCCAAAATTAAATTTTTTTCACAAATAAACGCAAAAAAAAATATCGTCCTAAATTTACAGCTAACATGAAGTCCAATATGTCATGAAAAAATAATCTTGGAATTACTGGATCCATTGAAGTGTTCCAGAGTTATAACTTCATAAATTGACACTGGCCTAAATTTTAAAATTTGGTCTGGTCATTATTGACTCCCTCACTAAGGGGTTAATGGAAATTTATAGATCAAAAATCCTACTTGCTCATTAACACTGTATTCACACATTGGAATTTGGGGCTTCAGTTCTTAAGGGGTCTCAACAGCCAGACAGGAGGAAAAGTAGCACAGCTACTGGGGAGCAAAGGAACAGATCACACTGGCACCCCGGAAGCTGCTGCCATTGTCAAAAATATTGGTGTGCACAGCGTGCTGATATAGTTAACCTCTGTGGTAGAGCAAGAAGATCAGTACAGGCTTCAAGAACCGCACTGCGCATGCGGCGTGGGTATACTGAAGTCACCTGATGCCGGAAATGACGTGATTCGCGTCATTATAGCCCCATTGCAGCCCAGGCAGCGCCCAGGAGAGCTGGGAGGCGCTGATTACAATATGCATTGAAGATCACTCCTATTAAGGCGTGATATTAGGACGAGGATGGCCCATCTTAGGGGCTAAAGAATATAGCCCCAGCTCATTATCATCACTAATGAGTAAGTTTTAAAACGTTTTTCTACACTTTTACAGGATGCTTTTCTGAGCCAAAAGGAGTGTGAGATTAGTGATGGGATGCTGCAGGGACATGTTTTGATAGCGTAGGAGGCGTTTTGGGGGTGACAGGATCCCTTTATCTTTTGTGTAAATTGCCTCTTCTTTTTCTTTTAAATACTTTGGTGTACAGAGGAGTTCATGGTCAGCTCAATGACTGCAATATGGCTAGGTCTCAAGGCTACAGAACAAGCCAACATTTTCACAACTCCTTCACTATCCTTTATAGTTTATAGTGAGGTGTTTATTATGTTATATATTTGGTTTTGGTGAAGTGTCACACAGGTTATTGCGGCCAAATATCCTCACTTTGGCTATGTTCACACATACAAATCCATTTTTTAAGCCCTTAGAAAAACTGGTCCATTTTTCTAAGGGTGCCAATAGTGTCCCCTGATGTACTGGGTGTTTTTGGCAAATGTTGGGACTTAGTCTTTTTATCATGAAATACGCATATGCATTAACGCATGTGTTAACGCATGTGTTAACGCAAGTGTCTACAGGTGCATGCGATAACACATGTGTTTCCCATAGGGCCCCATGTTAAAAATACACATTTGTGTTTTTTTAAAGCACCCCAAAAACGCAGCAAGCAGCTTTTTTGGGCTGCGGCATAAAAATGCATGCTTTAAAAAAAAAAAAAAACGCACACTCATGCGTTAACGCATATGGGTTTTTCGGACTTAGAAAAAAAATGTCCAAAATGTTCCCAAAAATGGATTTAGGGCAAAAACAGATGGTATATGTGAACCAGGCTTTTATTATGTCTATCCAAAGAACATTACTGCAAATGTTTTGTGGTATGTTCAGATGCAGCTTTGCAAACTTTATCTGTAGTGGTGGGTGAACTTGATTAAGAACATAGGCTTCTTATGGAAGCCCGTGTTACTGTTCGGTTTCGGCTAAGGAAGCTGCAAAATAATGCAATTACCTAAATAAATAATTAAAAAAAATGTCAGGGTATCCCCTCAATTTGGTACCCAGCCAAAATAAAGCAGATGACTAGGGGTTGGTATTCCCAACTTGAGAATGCCCGTGATTATTTGGGCCCTCCTCTGACTAAAACTAGCAGCCCACAGCCACCCCAGAATTTGGCACATTCATTTTATGTGCTAAATCCTGGCGCTTACCCAGCTCTTCCTAATTGCCCTGGTGTCGTGACAAATCACAGCTGTAATTAAGGCCTTGAACTCAGGGCTGCCACTAGGAATTTTGGGACCCCTGACTGCCAAAATTTTCTTGCCTCCCTGAGACTCCGCCCAGCCTCCACCCATGCTCTGCCTCCACCCAAACATACATCATATTTATACTGAAAAATTGGAAAATCACCAATAATTACCTTAATTTATGTGCACAGCTTTCCCAACCAGGAATCCAGATGGTTCCTTACAGTAGAGTAAAAAAAGGAAAAAGTACAAAAAAATTGCCCAATACGTGGCCATGCCATTGTGCAATAAAGTCCTCTTTTTTCTATATTTTTGTGCTGTTTTTCCTTTATTTTACACTCTCTCTGTTATATATTACACGCACACACACATACACACACACACACACACTTGAGGCTGCTGTAGGCTGAATACACAATAGCTGTATATACAACAGAGAATAAACAATAGAGATGGCTGCGGGCCATATACACAATGGAGACTGCTGCTGGCTATACACACAGTAGAGAATACACAATAGAGACTGCTGCTGGCTGTACACAATAGAGAATACACATTAGAGACTGCTGCTGACTGTATACACAATGAAGATGTAGGCGTTTCAAATGCACATTTGAGACGGATGCAGGACAAATGCACAATAAAGACTGCTGCGGGATGTATACACATTGGAGACTGTGCAGGATGTATACATAGAGACTGCTGGACGTATGCAGAGACTGCTGGCTGTATATCTTATATACACAGACAGGACAGCACTCTACTGTATATAGAGGTCCACACTATATACATATATTATATATATCAGTCAGGACCTGTAGAAGCGGCATCAAGTCGCGAAAAGGCAGGCCGTCGTCCGATGTCGGTGCACCCCCTCCCCTGCTGCTCATGTTCCATTATGCAATATGAAAGCATGAATAAAATCATAAAGATCTACTCTGGTGAGTGCCGCTATTCTTTTTTCTCTATGAATTTGCATCAAATGTTTGTACCCATAGCGTGCAACACTATAGAGTCTGTGACCTCTGGTCAAGCTTAAATATAGCGGCCCAGTCTATGCACACCTGACAGTGCCCAGAATTCTGTTTTTCCTCACATATATTATATAGATACACAAATACCACATGTAGTGTGGACCTGTATATAAGAATATAGTGCTGTGTAGAGACAGACACACAGAAAGAGACAGAGAGACAGACAAACAGACAGAGAGACAGACAGACAGAGAGACAGAGAGAGACAGAGAGAGAGACAGGCAGAGAAAGAGACAGACAGAGACAGACAGACAGAGAGACAGACAGACGAGCATACTCACCACCATCACCAGTAGTAGCTGCGGTGGCAAACAGCCGCAGCAGCTCTGTCCTGACTCCAGTCGCTTGCATCCTGCCAGTGCCCAGCCGTGTGACTTCCAGATTGCGGGCTGCACCGCAGCAGCGGTGGTGAACAGGAGACAGGGCCTGCTCAAGAGGTGAGGGGGCAGAGCCCAGCAGTGATTGACAGGAAAGGGGGCCCATGCCAGACATGAAGGGGTGTGACCGAGAGATCTAAGCACGCCTCCTCACATCTTGCACAAGCCCGGCAAAGCAGCATCAGCATGTGCTGGCCAGGGGGCTAGCCTCCCTGCTCCAAACGGCCACACCTCCTGTGTCACGTCTGGGCCCCCCTGCCTCTGATCCATTGGCCACACCCTTTGAAGTCAGGGACAGGGCCCCTGACTCCAGGCAGAGCTGCAGTGGCAGCCCTGCTTGAACTACCTCTATTGCCATTGCAGCAGGATAATCAGAATAAGCCAGGAAAGTGCCAGGATTTGGCACATTTAATAAATGCGCCAAATTATGAGGTAGCTGCGGGTTCATATATTTAGCTGGCAAAGATCCAATAATCATGGGTCTCCCCATGCTGAGAATAGCAACGCCCAGCTGTCAACTTTATTTTGGCTGTACTGCCATGTTTTTATAGTAAGGCTTTTTCCTATCAACCCTTTCAAACAAACCATAGTTGTTCAGTCACTTTTTAATTATAATGTCAAGAACTTGAACATTTAATATGTTGAGTCCATTATAGTCAGATCTGTTGCTTTTGGTATTGTGCACTATATGACCTTGCTGTGAATTTCTGGGACATCAAATTCTGGGAAGATTGTCAACAAGCTTGACAGTATTTAGCTTGTAAATACTTCTGTATTTCTCACTGTATAATGATGGACTCATCATTAAAAAATTATTGCTCATTTATTTGAAAACAATTATGATGTTGCTGCTTTGCACTAACTTTGCTAGGTGTTTAGCCACTTTTTGTGCCTCAGTAAACAAATTTGAAAAGGGCTGTATCTCATAACGCGCCAGTAGGGGCAGATTAAGAGCAGTCAGGGCCCCGAGCAGTTTAGTAGGCAAGGAGCCCCCCAAAGCCTGATGTATCATGTGACACGTTACATGAGCCCCTTGATAGATCATGTAATAGGTCATGTGAATAATGTACAGGCCACATCAGCAGACAGGAAACAAAGAAGACAGTGGCATGTACAGTGCGCCACACCATTTTCGCCTCTTATGTATGAGGCCTCATAGATCCTATATAGAGTATGAGCCACCATATAGCCCTATATACATGATGAGGCCACATAACCCTCTTTATCTGATCCTTAATAACCTATATACAAATGTTTTGTGTAGTCCATAGCTCTATACAGATGATTTCTGTAGCTGGTATAACTTATTAAGACTGGTCACCTATCGAACTCAGTGTAGCGATCAGTTTGCATAAGAAGTGCAACATATGCTAATTATTAAATAAGCATTAAATTAGAGCTTAACAGGTAATCCCTCAATTATTGCCGAGCCACTACAGTATGGCTACTGTGCGTGTCGTGTTCCCAACTGAGAATGCCCGCGATTATTGGGCCCACACATCGCATAGACCGTGAGCCCATGCCCAGAATTTGGCGCCAATTAGCTTGCAGTCCTGGCGCCTTCCCAGACCTTCCAATTGCCCGGTCGTGACAAACAAGCTGAATTAAGGCCTCGTAATCAGGCTTGCCACTACGCAATTTTGGACCCTGATGCCAAAATTTTCTGTCCTTCCTACTCCGCCCAGATACCCCCTCCATTCCATGAGTCACCAAACAGTTTCGTCAATTTATGCGGAAACTTGGAAATTACCATATTACCTTATTTGTGCCAGGCTTTCCCAGCCAGTTCCATGGGGTTCCTTACCTCGAGTCAAAATTGCAGGACATAGCAAAAATGCTCCAATCGTGGATGCCTTGTGCATAAAGTCGCTATATTGCATATTTTTGGCGTTTTTCTTATTCTACCCTCCTGTTATATATTACCGCACACACACACCCATGCCAAAACACACTGAGGCGCTGAGGCCTGAATTACAAATAGCTTATATACTACAGAGAAAGATGGGATTGGCTGATGGGCCATACACAACAATAGGAATCGATAGCGCCTATCACACATAGAGAATACAATAGAGACTTGTTACTTTACACTAAAGAGAACACTATAGATGATTGGTCCTCGTACACACATGAGAGACGATTACCAATCCCATTGAGAATATGACAATTTTCGTCATCATCAATTAATGGAAGCTGCGGCGCTATTACTGATTGGTCGCTATGTGCGACGGCGATAAATAGAGCCACTGCATAGACATAATGCAGACTTCTTGCGCTTGTATATCTCTATGAAGTAGACAGGCTACTGATGCTCGCTGTGTATTGAGGCCACACTATATACAGCTATATTCATGAATATATACGGACTTTTGGTCGCATAATCTCGAGGAAAGGAGGCGCTATCGATTGGTCGGTGCCCTACCGGCTGACCATCAGTATAGCGCAATATGCAAGAATATAAATCAAGTTACTTGGATTATGCCGCTGATATTGTATCCTTATGATTGGTCGCCATCAAATGTTTGTACCACAAAGTGCAACACTTAATCTGGACTACATGGTCGAATTTTTCAATATAGCCGTAGGGAGTCTATGCAGCCTATCTGATTGCCGAATGTCAGTTTCCTCACCATAATATAGGTACACAATTCCCATAGATGATAGATGGATGTTTAAGAATAAGTGCTGTGTCGGCGCACTTGTCAGAATTAGCCAGAGATCAGACTATACAGAGGCATCATACATGACAATTCATGACTAGAGAGTAGATCACAAATTAAACACATGAGACAGCAGCAGAATGTACAGTATTCATGCTATCTACATCATCACCTATATGCTCGTGTGACAGCCATCATCTGTCCTGATCAGTCCTTCATCCTGCAATGCCAGACTATGTACTATCTCAGTATCGGCCACCTACACGGTGTATCATGAACAGGTACTATAACTATCTGAGGGGGCTAATCCTCACTATCTATCAGAAAGGGCCCTATTCCAACATAATGGTTTATCCATAGATTAATGCTACCATCTCTCAAATCTTGCACTATCCCCAACTATCAGATCTTGGCAAGGGCTACTCATCCTGACTCCATATCATCCTTTGGCGAACAGCCTGCAGCCGTTGCGGCTCCCGCCTCTCATGGCCACCCCTTGAAGTCGGACAGGCCCGTCCGAATAGGAGAGCTCAGTGGCCCGCCTGAATTCATCTAATATGCCATTGCACGATAATCAGAATAGCGGTAGTGTGGCCAGGATTTGGCACATTTAATAAATGCGCAATTATGGCTACTCGCTGCTTATGGAGTATTTAGTCCCATTACGATAAAATATGGGCTTTCTCATTGCGCAGAGAAAGCGACCCAGGTCAACTTACTTAATGGCGGTAATGTCCAATTTTTTATGTAAGGTTTGCTGGCGCGACCAACTATTCACACATCCATAGGTTGTTCAAAAATCTTCATTATATCTATAAGTGAGACCTATTCATTGTCATATGTTGAGTCGACATAAGTAGCTCGTTGCTTTTCATTGAGCATATAATGGACTGAATTCTTCATTGTACTATGGAAATTAGGGATTGATAGCGCTTGAGTATTAGCTGTAAATCAATTCGCTACTTCCCATTATATATAATGTCTAGACTTATTCGTTAGGACCGAAAATCGTTGCCTTTTGAAATATTATATTTGACTCTTTGCCGTAATGCATTGGTGCTTAGCAGCTATTTGGCCTCATAAACAATTGCAAATGGGCTGTCATGCCGCAGTGGTGCTAGATTAGAGCAGTCAGGCCCGAGCAGCATTTGAGTGCTGGCGAAAAGCCACCAAAGCTCGGCTACAATGACACGTTTACAAGCCAGGTAGCGATCGTACTAGGGTCGTGATTATGTCAGGCCCATGTTACTAGACAGGAAACAAGAACGACTGCATGCCGTGCTCCATACGATTACTCCCCTTGTAAGTGCATATCAGGATCCTATTAGAGTATGACCCCATATAAGCTATATGGACTTGGGCAGGTGCCAGCAAACTGCGTTTTACACAGACCTCCGTACATCCCCTATATTAATTGGCTTACCCAACCGCCCTATACAGAATGCGTTTTTAATAACACTAAATAATTTTATAGACTAACATCCACTAATATACAATAGGCAAATAAATTTAATATATAAATAGGAAACCCCATAAGATAAATTTAAGATGAACCTTAATTATAATGACATAAAACAAAATATATTAAATAATTGCCGAGCCCAAAAAACATATTGGACCTCCTCCAAAAGTAGTGGCTGCCCCAAAAAGTGACCCCCCCAAAAAGCATTGCCCGCCAAAAAGATTGCCAAAAAGACGTTGAGCCCCAAAAAGGATTGACCCGCCAACAGTCCAATGACCCAAAAGCTAGCCCCCAAAAAAAAGAGTACCCCCAAAAGTAGGACCCCCAAAAAAGTATTGACCCCAAAAGGGACCCAGTATGTGACCCCGAAACATTCATTACCCAAAAATATGACCCCCCAAAAAGTATTATCCTCAAAAGTATTGGCCGAAAATAGTTATTGTGACTCCCCCAAGTGTTCCCGTGACCAACAAAATAGGACCTCCTCCATAAAAAAGTTGTGCCCCAAAGTATGTGACCCCCCAAAAGTTGGACCCCCCCAAGTATTTTGACCACCGATCAGTTGTGACGCCCTCAAAAAGTAGGTGACCCCAAAAAAGTCTGGCCATTGCCTCGAAAGATGTACCCCCCAAAAAGTAGTGAACTCCAGCGAACGTATGTGACCGCCCAAAATGCACGTAACCGGCCCAAAAAAAGTATGCCCCCCGTGGAAAAGTACTGACCCCGAAAAAGCTAGCCCCATGCCCGAAAATAAACCAGTAGGCCCCCCCAAAATATTGCCAACCCCCGCTGAACTTATGTAATCAGCCTAATGTCTCACGCCCAGCAAATCGCTAACATCAGAATACACTAACTTCCAATTAACAATTATAAGATCTTTGATTCAATTTACGTCTGAAGTAGAGCGATTTATTGGTCGCCGCCAGCACACAGGACAATCAGAACTAGCGCCTCATCAACAAGGTATGGACAAATTTTCGTCCTTAACATCGTATGGAATCTGAGGGCATTGAGCCTATTGCTGACGGCGACCAATAGATAGGCCTCCACCAATCAGACATAGCCTCATTCCATAGAGAATATGCTGATGTTATTCTCAATGGAAGTTGAGGCGGCTATTCTATTGTGCCGGGTCTCCGGCATATCAGATAGCGCTATCTTCCATAGACTATTTTTGACGACTTTTCTCCATTTATATCCTATTGAATGAGGCTATTTATTGTTCTATTGTCTATACTGACATTTCTTATATAGCGTCCTTCTACTTCATAATCATATATGCTATTTTACTTTCTAATTTACTCTGAAATTGAATCTCTTATCTATTGGTCGCGCCACATCACATTTCCATCAATTGCGTCTATCTATTCTTTCCATAATATTATCTATTACATTTTTTCATTATTTCTTATTACTATTACTGATTGTCTGTCGTCACACATACTACCAATCAGAAGGCCTACTTCATGATAATAGCGTTTTCAAGACATATCTAGCCTGGTCTTGTTTTTTTCCAGGATCTGCTTTTCGTATCTATATCTATTTCTATTTCTTTCTATCTATTCTATCTATCTATTATCTATCTATCTATCTATCTATCTATCTATTATCTTCTATCTATTATTTATCTATCTATCTATCTATCTATCTATCTATGTATCTATCTATCTATCTATTTTCTATCTATCTATATCCATATCTATCTATCATCTTATCTATGTATCTATTATCTATATTATCTATCTATCTCTATCTATCTTCATCTATCTATCTATCAATCTATCTATTATCTAGTATCTATATTATCTATCTATCTATCTATCTATCTATCTATCATATCTATCTAATACTATATTATCTTATCTATCTATTCTATCATATTTATTATCTATCTATACTCTATCTATCTATTATCTATCTATTCTTTATCTATCTATCTATCTATATAATCTATATCTATTATTATCTTCTTTGGCGAAGCAGCCATCATTGCGAGCCGTTGCAGGGGCTCCCGCCCCGGCGACGACTGACAAGCGCCGAGCACCTGCCCGAAAAAAACAAGGGCCCGGCATAAATTCCTCTAAACACCGCTATGCATCCCTATGGGAAGTGAGGCGCTATGCTGATTGGTCAGCGCACCACACAGCGACCAATGAGAATAGCGCCTACTTCCCATAGACATATAATGGACGACTTTGAGTTTCACATTTACCGATGAAAGTGAGGCGCTATTCTCATTGGTCGCCGGCAGCACACAGCGACCAATGAGAATAGCGCTTCACTTACAGCGGTAAATGTGAAACTCAAAATATTCCATGTATTGATGTGATGGCGCGACCATCAAATAGGCGGCCTCATTCCCCATTAGAGATAAATGGACATAAAATCGTCCATTTATATCTCGTAGGAAGTGAGGCGCGATTCTGATTGATCGCTCGGTGCTGCCGGCGTCCATTCAAATAGCGCATACTTCTATAGAATATAATGACTAAAATTCTCCATTATATATACCTATGAATTTAGGTCCCTATATACTGATATGTGCAGCATGTGAGCCTGCACTTGCGACCAATCAGAATAGCCCTCACTTCCCATCTAAGAATATTTGGTCTCAGACCTTTTATGGCGAGCCCCCAAAACGTGCCGTGATATTCACATGTAGTCATCACGGCAAAGCCATTGGCCGCTACGGCAATGGAGGCCTCAGATGCCCAGATAGCAATGGCCCGAGCCTATCGAGTTCGTTAAGCTTTAGTGCCAGACAAATGAGCCCGAACAGCCTATTGCGATACCTGCAAAACTAACCAGAGTCGTGCAAAAAAGCTACATTTCCCTCACCAGGCACTCGCTAGCCTCAGCGGGAAATCCACTTTTGCTGCCAACTACTGGTTCTATTATCGGACCAAGCAGGACTCGCAATGCCCGCTTTCTGATAAGATACGGCAAATCCCGCCGTCAATGTCACCTTTGGCGCGTTGCGAGTAATCCCATAAAAGTATAAGGGAGAATCGGCAGGTGCCGCCAAGTCGGTTTGCCGCACCTGCCGCAAATCCCCCTATACTTTCTATGGGGATTACCGCAACCGCGCCGCAAATGCGGTTTTTTAATAAAATAAAATAATTTTAATAAAAATAAATTCACTTAAAATAACAAATAATAAATAAATTTAATCATAATAAAAATAGAAAAAAAAATAAATATAAAAAAATAATAAAATAAAAAATAATAATAACAAAAAAAAAAAAAAATATATATGAAACTATTGGACCCCCCAAAAAAAGTATGTGACCCCCCCAAAAAAAGTATGTGACCCCCCAAAAAAGTATGTGACCCCCCCAAAAAAAGTATGTGACCCCCCAAAAAAGTATGTGACCCCCAAAAAAAGTATGTGACCCCCCAAAAAAAGTATGTGACCCCCAAAAAAAGTATGTGACCCCCAAAAAAAGTATGTGACCCCCCAAAAAAAAGTATGTGACCCCCCAAAAAAGTATGTGACCCCCCCAAAAAAGTATGTGACCCCCCAAAAAAGTATGTGACCCCCACAAAAAAAGTATGTGACCCCCCGAAAAAAGTATGTGACCCCCCAAAAAAAGTATGTGACCCCCCCAAAAAAAGTATGTGACCCCCCAAAAAAAGTATGTGCCCCCCCAAAAAAGTATGTGACCCCCCCAAAAAGTATGTGACCCCCCAAAAAAAGTATGTGACCCCCCAAAAAAAAGTATGTGACCCCCCAAAAAAAGTATGTGACCCCCCAAAAAAAGTATGTGACCCCCCAAAAAAGTATGTGACCCCCCAAAAAAGTATGTGACCCCCCCAAAAAAAGTATGTGACCCCCCCCAAAAAAAGTATGTGACCCCCCAGAAAAAGTATGTGACCCCCCCAAAAAAGTATGTGACCCCCCAGAAAAGTATGTGACCCCCCAAAAAGTATGTGACCCAAAAAGTATGTGACCCCCCAAAAAAGTATGTGACCCCCGAAAAAAGTATGTACCCGAAAAAAGTATGTGACCCCCCGAAAAAAGTATGTGACCCCCCCGAAAAATATTCACACCCCCCCGAAAAATATTCACACCCCCCCGAAAAGTCCTCACACCCCCCCGAAAATTCCTCACACCAGCTATAACTACTATAATCAAATTAATGCACATTCTAGAATCCCGATGCATTTGCATCGGGCTCACAGCTAGTAGAGATATAATGGACGACGACCGACGAAAGCCGAGACCCGTGGCCGAAAATAGAACCAAGGGCCTGGCTATACTTCGCTTGAAACAACGCTATTATTCTCTATGGAAGTGAGGAGCTATTCTGATTGGTCGCTGTGTGCTGGCGGCGACCAATCAGAATAGCGCCTCACTTCCCATAGAGAATAATAGCGGTGTTTCAAGCGAAGTATAGCCGGGCCCTTGGTTCTATTTTCTGCCACGGGTCTCGGCATTCGTCGGCTATCTATCTATGTATCTATTTCTTTCTATCTATCTATCTATCTATCTATTTCTATCTATCTATTTCTATCTATCTATTTATCTATCTATCTATTTCTATCTATCTATGTATCTATTTCTTTCTATCTATCTGTCTGTCTATCTATCTATCTCTCTATTTCTATCTATCTATCTATCTATCTATCTATCTATTTCTATCTATCTATCTATTTCTATCTATCTATGTATCTATTTCTATCTATCTATCTGTCTATCTATTTCTTTCTATCTATCTATTTCTATCTATCTATCTATCTATCTATCTATTTCTTTCTATCTATCTATCTATCTATTTCTTTCTATCTATCTATCTATCTATCTATCTATCTATCTCTATCTATATATCTATGTATCTATCTATGTATCTATCTATCTATCTATCTATCTATCTATCTTTCTATCTATCTATCTATCTATCTATCTATGTATCTATTTCTATCTATCTATTCTTCTATTCTATCTATCTATCTATGTATCTATGTATCTATGTATCTATCTATCTATCTATCTATCTATCTATGTATCTATATCTATCTATCTATATCTATCTCTATGTATCTATCTATCTATCTATCTATTTCTATCTATCTATCCATCTCTATCTATCCATCTATCTATCTATGTATCTATGTATCTATAATTATCTATCTATCTCTATCTATCTATCTATCTATCTATCTATCAATCTATCTATCTATCTATCTATCTATCTATCTATCTATCGATAGCTATATCTATCTATATCTATCTATATCTATCCATATTTATTTATCTATCTATCTCTATCTATATCTATCTATCTATATCTATATCTATCTATCTATCTATCTATCTATCTATCTATCTATCTATCTATATCAATCTATATCTATCTATATCTATCTTTGGCGAAGCAGCCATTGCGAGCCGTTGCAGGGGCTCCCGCCCCGGCGACGACTGACAAGCGCCGAGCACCGTGCCCGAAAATAGAACCAAGGGCCCGGTCATAAATTCCTCTAAACACCGCTATGCATCCCTATGGGAAGTGAGGCGCTATGCTGATTGGTCAGCGCACCACACAGCGACCAATGAGAATAGCGCCTACTTCCCATAGACATATAATGGACGACTTTGAGTTTCACATTTACCGATGAAAGTGAGGCGCTATTCTCATTGGTCGCCGGCAGCACACAGCGACCAATGAGAATAGCGCTTCACTTACAGCGGTAAATGTGAAACTCAAAATATTCCATGTATTTGAAGTATGGCGCCATACAGCGCGGCGCTCTTCTGATTGGTCGCCGCCTTCAGCGCGCCGAACAATCGGAATAGCGGCGGCCGCTATGCCGCCATATTTGAAATATACTGAGTAAAGTATACACAGATTCTAGAATCCCGATGCAATCGCATCGGGCTCACAGCTAGTATGTATATATATGTGTATATATATATATATATATATATATATATATATATATATATATATATATATACACCCTATCTAGCATTTACACAGTCCCTATATACGTGTATATGTGAGCAGTGTGAGCCCTCACATTGCCCTTCTATACAGGATGAGCCCCTACATATCCTGCACAAAGGAACTATTTAGGTGCTCATCCTTTATATAGGGACTGAGCCCTCACATAGCCTATATATAGAGTATGATCCCTCATAAAGCCCTTACATACAGCATGAGCCCTCAGATAGCCCCTATATACAGTATGAGCCCTCATCTAGCCCTATACAGTATCCAGTATAAACGCTCATATAGTCCCTATGTACAATATGAGCCCTAACACAGCTTCTTATATACAGGATAAACCCTCTATATAACCTCTATATACTGCAAAAAAAAATAGATACTCCCCTCTCTCTCACACCCAGGCACTCTGCTCCAGTCCCTGGGGATCCACTTCTTGAACATGCACAAACATACTGGCTGATGACGTCATTGCATCGGCAGGTCACAGAGGAAGCGATGGGAGCTCTTCTTGAGCAACTCTGCTTTTCTGTTCAACTGAATGGCAAATCTTCCTGCCCAGTAATGTGCACCTTTATTGGTAGTGAAGTTCACAAAGTATTATAATGAGAGAAATCGGACCATGGGCCCCCTGAAGCCTCGGTCCCTGGGTAATAGCCCAGATTGCTCTTCTTATAATTTGTCCCTTAAGTGTGCCAGATAGTGGTAAAATTTTGTTACATTTAAAGTAAGCCAACTAAGAGAGACTTAAATAAGAGAAGGGTATATAACATGACTACCACATATAGCATTCTGCTAGTTTTAAGTTGTTTACATTTAGGATAATAATTTATAATAGTAACAATAATGAAAGTAATTTGACCCCAATATATCATTCACTTGATTAATAAAAACAAGATTTATTTTGTTGACAGATGGTTATCCGAAAGAGGAGATGGTTTACAGATGGAGGAAAAACTCAGTAGAAACAGCAAATCAGAAATCATGGAGGCTTTATCAGTTTGATTTTATGGGCCTCAGGAATACTTCTGAAATTGTACAAACATCAGCAGGTAAGATGTAATTTCATATGATTTTATCAATTTAATGAAAATGTATCTGCAGGTTTATCAGAAAAGTTATTCAATTATGAAATAGAAATTGTACCTTCTTGGCAAGAATAAAGTGTAGTCTTTTTTTTTCCTAATTAAGTGTATGCTGAATCAACATATCCCCATGAGTTTTGCATTCTGACATTTATTATTGTTATACTAACATATCAGTGAAGCTGAAAGGATCATTATAAGCTATTAGTTAGTAAAACCAAATAATGTCAGTTATGTAGCTATACTTACATTGCATATTCCCTTCCTCTTAGGATTCTGATAAAAAAAACAATATTTAGAAGTGCTGAACAAAGATGTTCACAGTCTATTTTTCTTCATAAAACATTGGCTCTTCATAATAATTTCAAAGATTATTAGTAAAGATGAGCCTATATGGCAAAATTCAAATTTGCCTATTGGTGCACTTTTTTCCCTAGGAATGTCAATTAATGGAGAAGTTATTCTCTTCAACTTTAATATTCTTCTTTATGCTCTGGGGTCTCTCTAGACCCTAGAGCATGATAAAAGCAATATGTAAAAAATAATTATATTCCGTATGCTCACCTCATCGCTCAACTCTCTGTCAACCGTCCGGTGTTCGTAGCATCTTCAGAATGGCATAAGCAGAGCTGCGTTCCAAGGTCACTATGCCAAGTCACCTCGGTCACTATGCCAAGGCTCTGGGATTGATATACCCTAGAAGGTTGTGCACATATGCACGCAGAGGTCATTGGTCATTCTGAGACGTATGACTACATGTCACACAAAGCTGCACCTACAACTACAGTTTGCTGAAGCATTTTTGCTAGATACTGTAATTGATGAATTAACTATAAAGTGAGGGAAAGACATACCATACTGTATAAGGGCCCTTTCACATCAGCGTTTATTTGAAATCGCGGCAGATGCGGTGAAAAAACCGCATCTGCCGCGATTGCCGCATAACCGCTGCACTTGCGGCGCGGTTGTGGTAATCCCCATAGAAAATATAGGGGGACTTGCAGCAGGTGCGGCAAGTGCGGTTTTGCACTTGCGGCAGGTGCGGCCGCTAAAAAAACCGCTGCTGACCGCGGTTTTTTTCGCTGCCGCACGTGCAAAACCGCACTTGCCGCACCTGCCGCAAGTCCCCCTATACTTTCTATGGGGATTACCGCAACCGCGCCACAAGTGCAGCGTTTATGCGGCAATCGCGGCAGATGCGTTTTTTTCACCACATCTGCCGCGATTTCAAATAAACGCTGATGTGAAAGGGCCCTAAGATACAATTAAAATAAGTCAGAGTGAATTGTGCTATGCAGAAGCTGGAATTAGATTTACACGATTCAATATTGGTTCCATTCTCTACTTGTGCTGTTGCAATTTGCTACAGTTCTTTTGGATGCCATAAAGATATTGAACTGTTTGATTTATGTAACGTGTATTTTAAAAGGAATTTGCTACCAAGTAAAAGCAGCATCATTCCAGCATTATCATAGATTTACTTAGTAAGAATGAATGGTAGTGCTTACTGTCAGCCATAGTGTTTGCACAGTGTTCCTTCATTCATAATCTCTACACTCCTAACTATCTAAACCTCAGTCACACTTGCTCAGTATATACCTTGCTTTTGCATTCTTATATTAAACTTGTTTGCACATTATTTATACACCCTATTGATTTGGTATTACGGCTGTTAGCTTCCACCCAATGACACCAGTCCAGTGGCTGCAATTTATGAAATCCCAATGTTTCCCCTCACTAAAATAAAAACAACTATATCCATCTCAGACGCCATTGCAATGGTGATGGCATTGGATCTCCATTTTAAATCACATTTACTGGCCAAATTCAAGCAAACTAACAAATTCAAGTTGAGGTAGATTCACTTATACCTAATTTTAGACTTTTGTTTTATTATTACTAGCTACTACAGTGTATGAACAAAATAGATGAAGGGAATCTGTCAACTGGTCTTTACTACTTCATCTGAGAGCAGCATATAGTAGGCAAAGAGACCCTGAATCCAGCGATGTATCACTTAGATTATTGGGTGCAGCCGTTCTCACTACATCAAAGTTTTCAACCATGCAGTAAAGCTGGGAAAGCTGACTCAACCACACAAGGATCTTTCTGTACATTTCCATAGACAGTTATCTGCTAGTCAGAGGAGGGGGTGTGCAGGTCTTGGGTTCACCTGCTGCTATGTCTGAGCAATGATTGGTTACTGGTGCTAAAACAAACAGCAGGTAAACAACAGCAACACTGTGCAATAAGAGGCGCATGGCTTAAATCTTTGTGTTAATTGGTACAACATGCTGTCTTCAGATTTCATAGAATCACCTGCTGATAGATTCCCTTTAATCACTCAATGTTTCTTTTAGAGCCAGGTTTTGTTCTTTCATTACATATGGTACATCTGTTTTTAGCATTTCTTGTCATATTTTTTAAAGAGTTATTTTGTGAACACTGTTGATATAGTTTGAGAAATGTAGCACTTTTGGGATATTATACAGTATCATTTTTACTCACTTTATGGCTAAATTATTTGGATATTTTGCAGCACTGTTATTTGGCTACTTGGAATCATGTGTCATTGTTATTTGGCTACTGGTTTGTATTTATGATTTACATGTCACTAATATTCAAAAGATATGTGGTTAAAATAAATGTGACTTTTATTATGCTGAAATATCTGCATTCTATACCAGCATTATCTTGCTATGAGCATTTGCATGGTTTGCTTAATTTCTGTAAGACGTTTCATAAACAAGACCTCCTAATTTTAGCTATAATGTCATACACATAAGATGTGTAAATTCTATACTTTCTTTGGATCCCTATACAGCCCAGTGATCTGTCCCTTCATGTACTGGTACAAGTCAATTTTCTGCATTTTTTCATCCAAGAAGGATATATCAACCAATCAACCTTATTAATAGTCTGATAAGGGGTTTATTGCTTAAAGTGAACCTGTCACCAGTTTTGGGTGTTATAAACCCTTTCCACAACCTTTAACATACTGTAATTGGGGTTCCTGTAACACCTTTACAGTATATACCCAGACGTGCCCCTGTATACGTCATAATTCAACTTTTAATGTGTCCTGCGCGGTATGTAAATAACTTCTTAAGGGTTATGTAGGGTGCAGCACCCATTGAAAATACCGTTCCTCCTGTGTATGTATGTGAATGACATACAACGTCATTCACACATCTTGTGTCTGCGCAGTGGCGTGGGTCACTGTGCTCTATTGAAGCTGCATAGTGCCTGAAGTCTCGTGAGATTTCACTGTGCATGCATGAGACTTCACAAATCTCGTGAGACTCGGGGCTTTAATACAGCACAGTGACCTTTGCCACTGCGCAGACACAAGACGTGTGAATGATATTGTATGTCATTCACATACATACACAGGAGGGGTTGCATTTTCCAGGCAACAGGGAAGTGTTTTCCATGGAGCGGGTCTGCTCTGACAGAAGTGTGCCGCACCCCATCAGACCCTTAATAACTTTTTTACATACAGCGCCGGACATACTGTTTAAAAGTTGATTTATGTGGTGTGCAGGGGCACATTGGTGATATAAAGGGGTTACAGGAACCCCAATTAGAGCATGTTAACGGTGGTGGGAACAGTTTGTAATGTCCAAAACAGGTGATAGGTGCTCTTTACATTGCTATACTTCACTCTGCTGTGTAATAACCTTTTTTTTGGGGATATGAAGGTAAAAAACTAAAAAGCTTTCAAGAAAAATTTAATTTTCATACCTTTTTAATGGTGGTCTATTCCTTCATACAATATTCATTTTTTAATGAAGTAGGAAGTAATGTGGTTTGCTTCGTTGGAATAAGCACTTGATTTCTTCTTTGAAACATAAATTGGAGTTGATCAACCCATCTTTTGTCTATTAATACAGGATGGGGAACACTATTACATTTAAGTTGGAGGGGGTGGCAACACATGTGTCTTTATAGGATATAGAACATTACTTTTGCCTATACGTCTGACCAGCATGCAGGCGGGGCACCGAAAAAGAAAAAACATTCAAGAAAAGAGTTTTTTTTTATTTTGTTTGCGTGCTATTATTCTATATAATATTAACATCTTGCAATAATGTCACCTATCTTGGGCCCCTTTTTGGTATAATGTTCTTTATCCTGGGCCCTGCCAATAATAATGTGCCACATCATTTGTCCCTTCCAGAAGAATGTCCTCATCCTTGGCCTCTTCCAGTAATAATGATCAACATACTGGACCTCTTCCTGGTATGGTATACTCCATCATGGCTCCTTTCTTAGTATAATGTTCCCTCTCCTTGGGGGAGAGCAGGTTGCTCAAGGTACAAGGAATAAGTAATAGGAACATTATAATCAAAGACTTTTCAGAAATGTTATAAAAAGCAGTATACGGTATGTTGTTTTATTGAGCTACCACAGGAAAGAATATGTGCTACATTACTTATAAATTAATAAATAATAATAATAAGAAGAAGAAGAATGAGTAAAATTAAAGTCAACCTGTTGGTTGGCTCGAAACAATAGCCATAGACTCTCAAAGTGGCTCTTTGAGAAAATGAATTGCTCACCTCTGGTTTACAATAATCTTTTATTTAGAAGATTTAACTTGCATAGTTTACCTTACAATTTTTCATATTTAGGAATAATGTAATTTACCCAAATGCATTTGTTTATTTTTATAATGAAACACGGTCATTCTCGTCTAAACTTTCTAATGACTTCCAGAAAATGTTTTTCTTGAAATTCATAGAGGTAGTTTGACTTCAAACAAGGTTACCGACAGGTACTGGCAACCTTCCAAAGAAAAAGACATCTTTTAGGATTCATAGGGGAAAAAGAGGCAAAACATTTGCTCTTTCCAATTTGTCACATCATCATGACAGTTAATTCAGTTAGATCCAGGTGGTTAATAGGGGTTCTGTAACAGGGGATTCCACAGATACCTGAAAGTCCTCACATAAATCTTGAGTCAGAAGCATTTTAATAATGAGATTGGTGCACTCGGTTTACGCTATGTTACTGTAACTGCAGATTTAAATGTCTTAATTGTCTTCTCTTTTTAGTGTATTTATTTTATATTATACATCATTCTTCTTGCAATTCATGGAGTCTTCTCAGAAAATTTGATTATTAGTTGTTTGCAGGTCTTGAGACCATTATAGATCCGTAGACTAAAGGGGCAAAAGGGCTGTGCCCTGTAGCTCTACAGTTGTCAGGGTCTAATTAAAAAACGCATAGCTCATACCATACACAATGCTCAGACCTATACTAATGAACATTTCTAATGGGTCAGAAGTTGATTTTTGTTTTCTTCTTTTAAAAGTTAAACCTTAATTACGATTCAAACTGTATGAAAAGTTAGTCCGGCTTCACACCACGGCACAATCCGATCCAGGGCTGTCAGGGATAAACCTGACAGCCCCAGACCAGATCAGCACACAGAACCGGAGGGCTAGTGTGCCCTCCAGTCCGGTATGCAGCCGGACGCAGCTGCCGCTACTGATAATTCAGGACCGTGTCTCGCGGGGACCTAGCTGCGGTCCTGAAATTACATCAGCGTGCAGCCGCAGGTGTCCAGTTCCCGGATCCTCTTGGACGGGAATCCGGCCATAGGCTCCCATTTAGGGAGCGCCGGATTGCCCCGGATCCAGGAGGACCCGGGAGAATCCGAAGGATTCAATTTGGGGAGATTTTTCTCACTGGACACAAAATGGTGCATGCTCCAATTTTGTGTCCGGGAGAAAAATCCAATTCCTCCCAGATTCTCCGGACACATGGAAACCGGATGGTAGAGAGCTGCCATCTGGCTCCATCCGGTCCCATAGGATACTATGGGGCCAAAATCTGGTCCGGACAGCCCCGGATCACATTGTGCTGTGGTATGAAGCCAGCCTTAGCTGTTTTTAGCAGATTGTTTTGTACTTATATGCACACTGGAGAATGGTTTTTAAATGATCCTTAGTTACATTCTCTCCTTACATGATAATTGGAAGTTTTAAAATTGAAACAATAGGACCTCATATTTTTTTCAAATAAAAAAAGATTAAAATGCTAAGTAAAGTTTTCCATTCCCATGAAACTAGTTGGAGATTAGCATACCACTATTTTTTTTCATAATGCAATACAGAAGAGACATAGAGACAATAGATAATACAATGTTATAAAAAATGTTTTACAGTTGGAGATTTTTTTTTGTTCATAAAACAGCAGTTTTGCATTTGATCCAGTGTGTGCATGCACTGTAATTACAAGGATGTATAAAAGACCAAATAAGATAACAATATGGTCCTCTATGGATTACAACTTGCTCTAATAATAAAGAGTCTTATTATTCCACAATGGGCTGAGCATAATTTTATATTTAATCTCTTCCCAATGTGTTTTATCATTGAATCTCATACTTTACATTGCTGAAATAATACTAAAAATAAAACCAAAATTGTAAGCTTATACACCTAGTGATCTACATAGTTAGACAAGCCTTAGCATATTTTCTATGGAGGTGAAAAGTATAAACACTTTTTCCCCTCTAGTGAAAATACTATTGTTTTCAGCGCTCTGCACCTTTAGAGGTAGTGCACTCCCCACCTGCTGGCCAGTGTGGTCTTCAAAAGATAATGAAGAATATACATGTCATTAAAGGTCCTACTAGTCAATCAATGAGTGCCATCATTTATTGCACAAATGGCAGAATATGTTAACAGCCAGTAGGGTTGCACACTGTCCTGTTTGATTACTTATTATCTTTCTATATCTTTTCAGTTTTTTTAGTTGAATTACAGCTGAGGTAGATATATTTTGCATTGACCCTCTAAATTCTGATCATATATCCTTTTATAAACCCCTTGGACGAGTTTCTAGAGTTCACTACTGGACTGGATTATTCTAAAGGCACCATCTCACGAATGGTCGAACAATGCGATCAATGATCCGACTGACCTAGATTGCTTGAACGATGTTCAATGATCACTAGTGAAATGTCACACGTATAGATATCGTTAAAGATGCAGCAATGATACTGCGACAAGCAAATGAAACTTGCGGTTGTTAGCTTGCCTAGTCCTTCACTTCTCAATAGGCGAGGTCGTTAACAACATCGTTATCAAGGTGTCACACACACCCATGCTGCAGGTTGAATGAACCTCATCGTTTGGTTTAAGGTCCTGTTCACAAACCTCCCATCAACGATCTGCCCTGTCATTGTTCCATCTCTCTTGTTACGTCTCAGACAGCTTTTACCTCTTCTCTCAATTTGCTTTTCCAGTCTGTAGCTACATTATTCCATGCATGTAACTTGGAGGTTTAGCAGTAAAGCCCGTCTGTGATAGTGTTTTTGGGTTAACATAGCACTAAAGAAACAATGTCAATTTAATGTATGTTGAATCTTTATGCTTGACTCTATGTCAGGGTGCACAACATTTTTTGATCCAAGGGCCACGTTGTCATAGTGAACCAAATTATAAAGGAGTATTTACATGAATACAACTGCAGAACTAAGTTTTGAGCATTTGAGAAGGATTTTGAAAGTTTCTGCTAAAAAAAAATTAAAGTGAACACACCCAAACTTAAACTAAGTTTTTGGAGAAAAAATCAAATCCTCTTCATATTCTCAAATCTAAATTTTGGGGATTTTTAAGTTATAACTTGAAGCATGGTATAGATTGCTTCATGATCAAAACCACCATCAGTACAGGAATACATCATCAAGCTTATTACAGTGATCAATTGCACTTTCAGGTCAACCCCATGATACACTTGTATCACATGAACCTACAACCCTCAGTATGTCCTTAACAATGCTAAGGAGTTACTGAGAGTTGTTGTTACCAACCATCATCATTGACTACATAGGAACCAAAGTACTGATGAGACACAGGCAAGATTGCTAATAAACATTTACATACAGCTACCTTATAGGTGACCTCTTCTCTGATTGTTCCCATCCCTATTGTTTCCACAGATGTCATATTGAGATGTCATGCCCAGAATTTGTTTCTGCCAACATCCTCCTGCTACGACTTCAACAGCATATCCCAACTAGGTACCTTTAAAAATAAATGCATCATTATACTGCCCCATAAATTAAGATATCTCCCATGCTGCACCCTAATTAAATAAATGCCCCTTACTGTGCTTCCTGCACAAAATATCCTAACCACAAGACCTTTCTCCATTATGTCTCCCATACGCAACTCCTTTCTCTAATACCCTCCCACATATCTCCTCTTTGTAATATTTACCCCCACATAGCTCTTCTCTCGAATTTCTCCCCCACACATCTACTTTATATAATGTTCTTACACATGGCCCTTTAAATAATATCCCCCCACAAATCTCCTCTCTGTAATATTCCCCTTCCACAGGCCTTTACCATAATATCCCACACACAGCATCTATCTATAGAATTTCACCCCACATAGCTCCTCTCCGTAATTTTCCCCACACACCTCCTGTCCATAATCCCACCACATAGCTCGCCTCCATAATATTCCCTCCTCACACTCCTGTCCTTCACCTTTCCCCACACAACTCCACTTTATAATATTTCTCTCACACAGTGCCTCTCTGTAATACCCCGAACACATGACCACTAATCTCCATAATATTACCCTCACACACCCTGGCCCTGTGCATACTGTACCTCCTCCACAATCCTTTCCTATGTTGCCCCATAATGTGACCTCATAGTAACATCAACTTCCCTACTCCTCCTATAATTGGATATTTAATTTTCGGTCACAGTGTGACGTGATGACCTCATCATTTTGACGCACATTGTGACAAGGTCTGACAAGCGGGCTATCACACTGTGATGCAGGGGAACGTAACGGACAGTGCTATTAATTACACATCACTTTACATACATCAGCAATGCTGTTCCTATTGAGGCTCACAATCTAAAAATCCTATCATTATGTCTTTGGGTGTGGAGGCGGCCAGGGTGCCAAGAGAAGGCCCACTTGAATATGGGGAAAGCTTGTCTCTTGCAGATGGGATTTGAAACCAGGACCCCAGCACTGCACCACTGCGCCACCCTGCCACCCATAGTAGTGCAGATATGTACCACACAAAAGAAGGCAACCACAGCAAATATCTGATTTTTCACTGTAAAGCTAAAGATGAGCATTTTCTTTTAATAGTGGTTCAAATGACTGACCATCACCATAATACAAGGATGCTTCTAAAATCCAAAGCTAATAGCTGCACTAAGCCAAGCATTTTCCTTTTAGTAGCTTCTGAAATGAATGACCATATAACTAATATAAGGATATATTAATTATTCTACCAAGTGGCTTTCTATTATATAGTCTCTCAAACCTAAATATAGCAGCCCGCAGCCACTCCACAATTAGCATATCTTTTAGATGTGTCACTTGTGGCACTTAACTCGGCTCTTTCCAATTGCCCTGGTGCAGTGGAAATCGGGATAATATATGGGGTTGATGTCAGCTGTGATTTGTCAAAAATAGCTGCCATCAAGCCCTGGGTTGATAATAGAGTGGTGTCTATGAGACTCCCCCTATTATAAGCACTGTAAGTAAAAAGAAAAAAAACTCAAACACACATTCTTCTTTTTAAATAAAAAATTACAAACCCTATTTTACCAATTTATTAACCCCAAAACACCCCAGCAGTTACTCTGTAATTCAACTTATGTTCCACAATTTTCTGGCTTTTCTAATCAAAACGTGACTACTCAATGCAGTCTCCAGGACACACTGAGAGCAAATGGCAGCTGCTAGAAGTGACCTCCGGTGAACACAGTGCTAAACTGTCTGACTGTTTATTAGATCAGCAGCACAGTCCAAAGTCTGGTACAGAGTTTGATGCACCCCCAGGTTATGGGATACTCGGGAATCGGGCCGGTGGCAGTCTTCAGGGTTCACGGTAGTCGTGACCTGGTCCCGTGGCCTGGGATCAGCCCATAAAGGGGTATTTACGGGGATTTGTCGTGACGCCACCCGGGGTATGTGGTTAGTAGAACCACCACTGCCGTATTTCTGCTGGGGACGGTGACTTGGGGCAGCGTGGATGGTAAGCCCTCCTCGGGTAGGGCTGAGGGTCCCCAGGGCAGGAGTTGTTGGGATGGATGGGTTTGATGAGGGATTGTACACAGTGCAGTTCACTTACTTTGCTGCTGCAGCTTTTTCCAGCCAGTGTGCAGGGGAGGCAGGGATGCAGCTCCTCATGTGGAGGTCTCTTCTATGGTGCTGGGAAGAAAGCAGTCTACAGCTCTGCAGGTGGGATTCAGTTGTTAGGCACAGAGTAGTAGACGCAAAAAAGGCACACAGACTCCTGATAGCTGTTCTCAGTCCATTTACTGGAGTATAAGTAGTTGTTACAAGTTGTCCCTGGAGTCTGGAAAGCAGTTCGGGGTAATTCTCACCCGGCCGGGCCGTATTGGCTTCCTCACTGTACTGGTGTAGTGGCCCTGCCATTGCTTCAGCTAAGCTGCCGGCCCTGTCTCTGTCTGCGTTGGCCAGTCTGACAGGCAACTCGAGTCCTTCACTTTCTTGCCTCACCCGGGTAGTCAGTGTTTCTAGATTCTATGCGTTTCTGTGTCCCTGGCACTGGGTAGCTGGAGAATGTGGAGTCCCCCACTTTAAGGTGTTGACAGACGGTATGTCTGAACCTGCACAGGCTTGGACTCCGTTGTCTGTTCTTGTAGTGTTCCTCTGCAGGAGGCTTCTGTCTCTCTCTCTTCTTTCCTCAGACCTTAGTCTTAGGCCTGGTGTTCATTGTGGAACTCTGAGATAGGCTTGGCACGGCACTTTTACACTCAGGTCCTCTGCACTGTTCTGCTGACACTGAACTGTGCTCTTCACAGCCCTCCTGAAGCCGGGCTTGGTCTCCCCCTTTTGGCTGGGAGGTGTTGGTGTTATTTGTGTGTTGCCTGAATGGAATACCCTTTACTGCTCTCTGGTGACACCTAGTAATGGTGACACTGTGACACTGTGACTCTGGGATGCCACAAGTTCAGCTGAGGTCACTTCTGGTGGTTCTCATGGTACCCCCTGTGTAAGGCGCAAGCTGTGACCTAAGGTAAACTCAGCACTGGAATGTCTGACTGTGTGACACAGCAGCAGTGCAGTCTAATAGTCTGGTAACTGTGAGGCCCAGAAAGCTGAAAGAAGCCTTTATGGTAAACTTTAAAGATACTGGGGTTACAAGCCACCAGGTCTCCTATGACAGCTGTCAACCCAGTACATTAAAGGGAGCTTTTAAGGTTTCTGAAGTTACCAATTGTTGGAACACCTGGAGGCTGTGAACTCTGGGAAAAGTTCACAGCTTCCATATGTCCTAGCAAATAGGAACTCTAGGAACCTTAAAGTCCACCTTTTGTGCTTCTTAAAGGTTTCCATGTCTCAAATCTGCTGGGAGACCGGAGGCTGTATACTCTGGTAACTTTTACGGAGCTATGACACTGCTAACTTTAAGGGAGACTTAAAGGGATTCTTTAAGGTTATTAGAAGTTACCAGCTGTAGAGATATCTGGAGGGTGAACACTTACCAGAGTTAACTGCTTGAGGTCTTACCAGAGTTCACAGCCTCCAGTTGTCCCAAAATCTGTGAACTCCAAGAACCTTTAAGGCATCCTTAAAAGCTCACTTAAATTTACCAGATTGACAGTTACCTTGAGACCCGGTGGCTGGGAACTTCAGTAACTTCAAGGTCTACTTTAAAGGCTCCTTTAAGCCTGCTGGGCCTCACAGCTATCAGACTCTTGGGGTACCATGAGAATCTTCAAAAGTGACCTCAGGTAAACTCAGTATCAGACTTTTAGACTGTGTTGCCACCGTAACATGCACTTAGACTGTCTGGCACAGAGTTCACCTGAATTCACAGCTGGTGGTCCACACAGAGGGTACCATGGGAACTGCCAGAAGTGACCTCAGATTAATTCAATGCCGGTCTGTCAGACTATTTTGCCTCCATGACATGCAATTAGAAAGTCCAGCATTAAGTTTACCTGAGGTCACAGCTTGTGGCTCATACAGATGATACTGCGAGAACCATCATAAGTGACCTCAGCTGAACTCAATGCTGGACTGTCGGACTGCGCTGCTGCTGTGACATGCAGTTGGATAGTCTGGCAGTGAGTTCACCCAAGGTCACCTCTGGCAGCTCCCATGCCACTCTCAAGGTACCTTTACACGCCGCTACTGGAGGATGGATACAACCCGCTACTTCACGTGCACGAGCACGCCCAAACGGTTACAAACGGGAAACGCACCACCTTTACACGCCGCCACAAGGTGCGTTACGCTACGTTACATCTACAGCTAGATACATCGCCGGGTGTCTCAAGTAGCCATCTGTAGCTTACCTTACCTCATTTACACACCGCTACAACCAGCTAATATGGGAGGACCTGGTGCAGCAGGGACAGCATATAGGCGTGCCACAATTGTGGATTACGAGACGTCCGTACGCTGATAGGACAAAGCAAGAACATCATGATTGGCCAGGCATCGCAGGAGGCTGATTAATACATGACGCCCGAGCAATTGTGTAGTGTGACTGGGCAGCTCCTTAAATATGCCGCCCTGTGCAGCGACAACCAATCGCAACGCAGTAGCTTCCTCCATTGATCGCTGAAGGGGGCACGGTAACCCGGAGCCTGGGTCACGCCCCAGCTACATAGCATGGTGTAGAAACAACCCTTCTGTTCCTTCTTTACACACCGATACAGCTCGCTGCAATCGGCTTTGTAGCCACCTGTTTCAGAGCAGTGCTCGGAAACAGATGTATCTGTTGCCGGTTGCCTCCTACCGTCTTCACACGCCGCTACTACGGGCTATATTGAGACGCAAGCTACAATCGTAGCCTGTAGCGGGTTGTATCCATCCTCCAGTAGCGGCGTGTAAAGGTACCTTCAGTGTGTCCCAGAGGCGATGGTGAGTGGTCACATTTTCTATTGTCACCATGGTCTCTAGTTGTAACAGAACTGGTATCGTAGTTGGATGTCGTGTGGATTAAATGGGATCTGTGGGGGTTTTTAGGGGCTAATAAATTGATGAAAGAGTGTGTTTTTTTTTTATTTCAAATAATGGATTGTTGCGTGTTTTTTTTTATTTACAGAGTTGTAAATGGAAGGGTCTCATAGACACCTCTCTATTACCAACCCAGGGCTTGATCGCTGCTGTGATTTTTGACAAATTACAGCTGACATTAACCCCATATATTTCCCTGATTGCCACTGCACCAGGCCAATCAGGATGAGCCAGCTGAAGTGCCGCAATTGACGCATCTACAGATTGTGAGGTTGCTGCGGGCAGCTATATTTAGGAAAGGCCCATTAACCTTCGTTCTTCCCAGCATGAAATTACTAGTCTTCAGCTTACCAAAAAATAGTCATGAGCCCACATGTTTTTTTTAGATTTTTTTTTAGTTTTATTTTTTTAAATGGCATGTCGATCATCTATTTTTGATAAACAGCCAATTTAAAACACACAGCTGAGGCAGTAGTCCTCAGCTTTCTACTTTTCCAGCGCTAATTATCACAAATAGGTGGTGGACTGCCTATCTGTTTTTTTTTTCACTGGGCCTTTCAAATACAGTAATGCCATTAGCAAAAATGGCTACAGCATTTTTGTGATTGGCATGCAATCCCCGCATGTTAGGTTGCTGACAATCAGGTTCCAGACATGTGGGAAGGGAACTTGAGACTCATGAGGTCCCATCCTATCCTGTGTGATACTGTCTGCTGGGCTGTGTATCTAATCCTATGATATGCTATGCTACAAATTGAAAATTGTCTGACCTCCACGTAACATTCATGTATCTAAACCCATCCTTTGTGTGACTGTGTGCTGGGCTGTGTATCTAATCCTATGGTATGCTATGCTACAAATTGAAACTTCTCTGACCTAATACACACCTGATTCCCACTCTGCATGTCTTTGATCTGCACCAAGTTTTTATCTTATGCTCTTTATGGTATGGGCCAGTCTTCCCTGCTGCTTAATTAGTTAAGTTATGTCCTTTCCTGCAAAAGTTAATCTATCCTGCTTTCTGTGTTTAACGTACACCCCTCCTGGCCCTCGTCTCTGGTCAGCTGAACTCATTTTCTGAACTATTAAAGCTGTATATAAATGATACTTAGAGGTCCCCTTGACCGTGGGTCTCCTCCTGTGTATTTTAAGTGTTCAGAAATATCCCAGAAATAAGCCGGAAGTAACCAGAAGGTACCAGCTACACCCGTCTGCTGTCTTTTTTACTTTATTTTCCCACTAACACTTTCATCATGCTTACCTATGCCCTAACAGTAACTGCTTCACTAATCCTTACCCTCTTCTACTACCCCCAAACCCCATCACTCCCATCACATAAATTCATCTTCAATCTCACGTGAGCTCCTCTACTGACCTGCTCCTCAATCTCACACCTCTCAAGCATAAACACAAAACAAGCCAGCCACTTTCATTCTCCCATCTGCTTGCTCTCTCTTTGCTTCTCCTATCAGCCTGGTGACATATCTCCCAATCCAGGTCCTCCACAATCAACATTACCCACTATTCCTCCCTCCTATCATCCCACACCTGCAAGAAACAGCCGCAAACGTCTAAATATAAAACCCATTTCCCTGACCCCCTCACCACTGCCCCCTCTCCCTGGAGCACTCTGGAATGCCCATAGAATCTGTAATAAACTCCACTTCACCCACAACCTCCTTCCCTCTCACAAACTCTCCTTCCTGGGCCTCAGAGAAACATGGCTGACACTCTCCAACAAGGTGTCCTCTGCTGCGCTGTGCTATGGCGGCTTTCACTTCACCCACATTCCTTGCACTGGCAACAAACATGGTGGAGGAGTGAGTCTTTTCCTTTCTAGCAATTGCACCTTCAATCCAATTCCTCCACTTCCCTTATCCTCTCATCCTTCGAAGTGCACCTTGTTCGTATCTACTCTCCCTCCAACCTCCAAGTGGCTGTCATTTATCGACCCCCAGGCTCAGCTACAGCCTTCTTTGACCAATTTTCCATCTGGCTTTTTCACTTTCTTTTTGTTGACATTCCCACCATCATTATGGGTGAATTCAACATCCCCATTGATACCAACCAGTCAACAGCCTCCAAACTGCTGTCACTTGCTTCATCCTTTGGCCTCACTCAATGGTCCTCCACAGCCACCCACACAGACGGACATACACTAGACCTCATCTTCTCCCGCCTCTGCTCCCTAACTAATCCCAAAACCTCCCCTCTCCCCCTATCTGACCACCATCTACTTACCTGCTCATCCTTGTCCTCCTCACCTGTCACCCATGTCAACCAACTTGCACACCCTTGCAGAAACCTCACACACGTTGATACTCACATACTCACTGATTCTATTCTACCACTATCCTCGATGTCCTCACTCAATGACACAGATAGCGCCACCACTTTCTAAAATTATACATTACAGCAGCGATTGATGCAGTTGCCCCTCTCAATCACGGCACAATACGACAAATCAACAAAAACCCTGGCACACAGACACCACTAAAAAGCTGCGGCAAGAGTCTAGGGTTGCTGAGCAGCACTAGAAGAAAACACATTCACAAGAAGACTACACAGCATTCAAACAAGCACTTCTCAAATTAAAGACAGCACTCACCATCACCAAACAGAATTACTTCATTACCCTAATATCCTCTTTGTCTCACAACCCCAGGCAGTTAATTCAACACATTTAACTCCCTCTCTGCCCCCCATTTCCTGCTCCTGCTTCTCGAATTCTGCAGAAGACTTTGCAACACACTTCACCAACAAGATCAATCAAGTCAGTCAAGTCTTTGCTACCCAATCATCACAACCCCTATGTATACCAGACCACTGCCCTACCTCGCTAACCCTCCTCACCTCCATCACTGAAGGAGAACTTGCACACCTCCTCTCCAATTCGCACCTCACCACTTGTGCATCGGACCCCATCCCTTCCCACTTCCTCCCCAACCTCATCACCATGTTTATCCTAGCCCTAACCCACCTCTTCAACCTATCACTAACCTTTCCTCCACTTTCAAACACACAACAATTACAACTATCTTAAAGAAGCCATCCCTCGACCTGACCTCCACATCCAGCTACCGCCCCATATCACTACTCCGTTCACCTCAAAACATCTTGAAAAGCATGTCCACACTGTACTTTTCTCCCATCTCTCATAAACTCTCTCTTTGACAACCTTCAATCTGGCTTCTGCCCCACCACAAAAAACTACTAGAAAAAGCAGCATAAAAAAACCTTACCATCTATTTCAAAAACACATTTGCGCACTGACTGCATCCTGTAAATGCATTTGATTTCTGTTTTTGGCATAGATGGTAAGGTTTTTTGATGCTGCTTTTTCTAGTAGTTTTTTGTACAATTTTGATAGGACTGATGAGCATGGGAAGCCGTGACGTGGATCATCAGCTTAAATGTCTTGGCCAATACATGAACCAATATCCCATTTATAAAAGTTTTTTGTTTATCATATAAAAAGCTTTTTGCACTTTTTTATCTATCCAGGGTGCAGTTGGACCCCTAGGGGCGCCATTCATCTAGTGGTGCAGAAGTATTGTACTGTGCAGCCCAATGCTCAGGCAGCAGAGCAGTTGGGTAGCTTTCAGACACTCTGCATCATATGTATCAGTGTGAATGGAGCTCTATGCCGGCCCATTATGCATGGCAAGTCGCCTCCCACACTTTGTTGCTTGAGGTGATTTATTAGCGTGCACCTGGGCTTGCTTCACATTTGGGCACTGACTGCATCCTGTAAGTGCATTTGTTTCTGTTTTTGGCATAGATGGTAAGGTTTTCTGCCCCACCACTCCACCAAAATCGCCTTAACCAAAATTACTATTGACCTACTTACCGCCAAAGTTAACAGACACTTCTCCATCCTCCTCCTTCTTGACCTGTCCTCTGCATTCGACACAGTTGACCATTGCCTCCTACTACAGATCCTCTTTCCAATGGTATCACTGACGTTGCCCTTTTCTGGATCTCCTCCTACCTTTCCAACTGCACATTTAGTGTCACCCACTCCCATACAACCTACTCACCTCATCCCCTCTCTGTTGGGGTCCCTCAAGGCTCTGTCTTGGGACCCCTTCATTTTTTCCATCTATACACTTGGCCTAGGACAACTCAAAGTTCCATTGATTTCAGTACCACCTGTGCGCTGATGACACTCAGATCTACCTCTCTAGCCCAGACGTCACCTCTTTGCTGTACAGAATCCCAGAGTGTCTATCAGCCATATCCTCCTTCTTCTCCTCTTGCTTCCTTAAACTAAACATAAACAAAACTGAACTCAACATCTTTCCCCAATCTCGTGCACCACCCTTACCTGATCTGTCTGTCACAATAAATGACATCACACTCTGCCCTGTACCTGAAGTCCGCTGCCTCGGAGTAACCTTGACTCTGCCTTATCCTTCAAACCATACATCCAAGCTCTCACCACCTCCTACCACCTCCAACTCAAAAATATTTCCAGAATCCATCCCTTCCTTCAACCCTCAGTCTACTAAACTACTAGTGCATGCCCTCATCAACTCTCATCTCAACTACTGCAACCTCCTCCTCTGTGGCCTCCCTGCTAACACTGTTGCACTTTTCCAATCTGTCCTTAACTCTGCTGCCCAAATACTCCACCTCTCTCCTCGCTGCTCCTCCACTTCTTCCCTCTGCAAATTCCACCACTGGCTCCCAATTCCCCAGTATATCCAATTCAAACTACTAACACTTACAAAGCCATCTACAATCTGTCTCTCACATATATCTCTGAATTAATCTCCCGATATCATCCAACTCATAATCTTCGATCCTCCTAAGACCTCCTTCTTTCCTCCACACTTGAACGTTCCTCATCTAACCGCCTGTAAGACTTCGCCCGGGCATTCCCCATCCTCTGGAATTCTGCACCCCAAAACGTCCAACTGTCCCCCACACTCGGAACCTTCAAGCAGAACCTAAAAACCCATCTCCTCAGAACAGCCTACAGCCTGCAATGACCACGGTGCCACCTCATCACCGTTGCACCTGGCCTCCACCACCACCAGAGCAGAACTAACCTACTGTCTCCATCCCCATTGCTCTGTAAAATGTAAGTCCGCAAGGGCAGGGTCCTCTCTCCCCTCTGTACCAGTCTGTCACTGTTAGTTTGTTCATTGTATTTTTAACTTGTTTGGGTGTACAGCACCATGGAATCAATGGTGCTCTATAAATAAATAAATAATAATAATAATGAGGTGAATGCCAATACTCGATGAGTATCGGATATCCCTAATACCTTAACATTTGTGCGAGTAATTAATATTGACAAAAAAATTAGCTCATAACTAACGATAATGTAAAGTTACAGTACATAAAGTAACAATTTTATTGCCATTGAAACACCATATTTGTCTGTAATCCTTATTTGATACAATATTAACTGAATGATCAATGGCTTGTCATTTAAAGCTTGTCTCACTTGGTTATTTTTATTTCTTAAGGTCACTGACACTGTATCCATTCATATAACTTTACACCATAAGGTGTATGCTGCCATAGAATTCATAAATAGAACTATAAGAAACTTTATTGCACCTTTCCATTTGGGAAACATTCTCTGTTCTATCTTTGTCTAGGCAATAAATTATATTTGAAGTTGTTTCATTGTTCTTAGATCAGATACATATTATGCTATAGCTGTGGGAGCTCCTGGGAAGTTTGTCAAGCAAAACAGGCAGAAAATACAGCTTCTCTCGGCCATGGCTAGTTTTTATTAGTTTTGGACGGTAGGCTTGGTAGATTCCTGTCATCGCTTTTCTTTTATCAGTGGAGGTGAAGGAAAAGCATTCATGGACTTCAGTCTAATTTCCATTCGACTTCACTTTGACAAACATTGAAAAAGTTATACGACATTCTGCCAAGCAGCAAATTTCAACGTAGAGCACTAATTTAGGCATGATGATTTATCACTTACACATTTGTATATTTATTTTGTTTTTTGCATTTTTATTTTTAACAGACACCAGCTAGTTAATATAAAAACACATCTGATAGTCTTTATCAATGACTGGTCTGTCCATCTGTAGCATTTTATACATCAAAGAACAGATGAGTAGTTTGTTTTCTACTAAAAGCTTTTCAACCTTCCATACTCGAACCTTGACAAGTGCACATGGCAACTGAGACAAAAACCTACTATATCCTCTTAACAGATACCTTTTGTAAAAACAAGGAGCAAGATAAAGAAGAAAGCATTTCAACATTAATGTACTATTGGAGAGCTTGAATGTACACTATGTATGTCATATAACAATAAAACAATCATAGAGTATAAAGCATGTCATTGAATCATTAAATGTAGGTAATGCAATATATTGCATTGCCAAAATTGTATATATTAACCATCTAGAGAGAATATTTGCTATTTACTGACATGTTGCTTTCTTTTGGAGATTAGTGATGAAGAGCTTTTTAACCCCTTCAACTCAGGGCGATTTTCCGTTTTCCATTTTTTCCTCCCCTTTCTTCAAAAGCCATAACATTTTTATGTTTCCATCAATATAGACATATGGGGGCTTGTATTTTGTGGGACGAGTTGAACTTTTGAATAAACAGGAAAATGGAAAAAAATTCCAAGTGGGGTGAAATTGCAAAAAAAGTGCAATTACACATTGTTTTTTGGGGCTTTCAATTCATCGTGTTCACTCTATGGTAAAACTGATGTGTCAGTATGATTCCTCAGGTCAGTACGGGTTTGTAGATGCCAAACATGTATGCATTTACTGTTATCTAAATGGTAAAAAAAATACAGACGTTTTTAAAGAAAAATAATATCTGGGGCTGTGTGACGGCTTATTTTTTGTGTCTTGAGCTGATGTTTCTAATGATATAACTTTTGGGTAGGTTCACTGTCTTGATCGCCTGTTATTGCATTTTATTGCAATGTTGCAAGACCAAAAAAAGTCATTTCTGATTTTAGAAAAACAATGCATGAAAAAACAGCACCAGGAGTCAAAAAATATAGATACAAATTATATGACTGAGCTAACCACAAAGGCCCATGGTAGTGTGAGTAATTAACAAAGTTTGTTTAACACATATATGTCCAAACAAACTTAAAACCAAGTTAAATACAATAAAACCTCCACATGAGCTGAGTGGGTCTACAACCCAATGCCAGAAATAAACTGTGAACCACAGCTTATTTGAGGCATATGTGATACAATACCATATCTAATTCAAAAATGCTTACAGAAGGATAACATGCAAAGTTTTTGTGTGTACAAAATATGAAGTGTAAAGTTAGCATATATATGGAACATCTTGCCAATAGACACCTCTGCAATTCTGTCAGATAATACTCAGTTTCTTCCTGACAATGATTGCAATCACAAATTCTTTGGTATTATTATCTTCATTTAATTTGTCTTCAATGAAAAAACACAAAAAGAATTGTCCTAAAGCCAAATTGGATTAATTCCACACCAAACATAAAAAAGGGGGTGGACAAAAGTATTGGCACTGTTAGAAAAATCATGTGATGCTTCTCTAATTTGTGTAATTAACAGCACCTGTACTTACCTGTGGCACCTAACAGGTGTTGGCAATAACTAAATCACACTTTCAGCCAGTTGACATGGATTAAAGTTGACTCAACCTCTGTCCTGTGTCCTTGTGTGTACCACATTGAGCATGGAGAAAAGAAGAAGACCAAAGAACTGTCTGAGGACTTAAGAAACCAAATTGTGAGGAAGCATGAGCAATCTCAAGGCTACAAGTCCATCTCCAAAGACCTGAATTTCCTGTGTCTACCGTGCGCAGTGTCATCAAAAGTTTAAAGCCCATGGCACTGTGGCTAACCTCCCTAGATGTGGACGGAAAAGAAAAATTGACGGGAGATTTCAACGCAAGATTGTGCGGATGGTGGATAAAGAACCTCGACTAACATCCAAACAAGTTCAAGCTGCCCTGCAGTCCGAGGGTACAACAGTGTCAACCCATACTATCCGCCAGCGTCTGAATGAAAAGGGACTGTATGGTAGGAGACACAGGGAGACCCCACTTCTTACTCCAAGACATAAAAAAGCTAGGCTGGAGTTTGCCAAAACGTACCTGAGAAAGCCTAAAACGTTTTGGAAGAATGTTCTCTGGTCAGATGAAACAAAAGTAGAGCTTTTTGGGCAAAGGCATCAACATAGATTTTACAGGAGAAAAAAAGAGGCATTCAAAAAAAAAAACACGGTCCCTACAGTCAAACATGGCGAGGTTCCCTGATGTTTTGGGGTTGCTTTGCTGCCTCTGGCACTGGACTGCTTGACCGTGTGCATGGCATTATGACGTCTGAAGACTACCAACGAATTTTGCAGCATAATGTAGGGCCCAGTGTGAGAAAGCTGGGTCTCCCTCAGAGGTCATGGGTCTTCCAGCAGGACAATGACCCAAAATACACTTCAAAAAGCACTAGAAAATGGTTTGAGAGAAAGCACTGGAAACTTCTAAGGTGGCCAGCAATGAGTCCAGACCTGAATCCATGGAACACCTGTGGAGAGATCTAAAAATGGCAGTTTGGAGAAGGCACCCTTCAAATATCAGGGACCTGGAGCAGTTTGCCAAAGAAGAATGGTCTAAAATTCCAGCAGAGCATTTTATGAAACTCATTGATGGTTACCGGAAGCGGTTGATCGCAGTTATTTTGTCTAAAGGTTGTGCAACCAAGTATTAGGCTGAGGGTGCCAATACTTTTGTCTGGCCCATTTTTGCAGTTTTGTGTGAAATGATCATTGTTTTGCTTTTTGCTTCATTCTCTTTTGTGTTTTTTCATTGAAGACAAATTAAATGAAGATAATAATACCAAAGAATTTGTGATTGCAATCATTTTCTAGAAGAAACTGAGTATTATCTGACAGAATTGCAGGGGTGTCAATACTTTTGGCCACAACTGTATATATATACATGTATAACCAGTAAACAAACATGGTAGCTCACAAACGATCAACAAAATGTCATACTTATGACTTTTGTTGCTCAGGGCAGACACATTAGGTTTTGGCAGTGTCATTGAACCAGTCATAGAGGTGAGTGTGGAACAGGCCTCACATGTTCCACCAGGATGGCTTTCCTCAGGGGTGCAGATCATATTCAAGACTAATATATATATACTAGATGGCGGCCCGATTCTAAAGAATCGGGAGTCTAGCATGCATATATACATTATTCATTCAAATTTGACAATAATGCACATAAGACATGATATCTATCCATCAACTACCAATGTTTGTATGGTATATGTCAGTGTAGTACATGTCATGATTCTAAAGCAAGGCTTTTCGTACAGATACTGGCACCGATGTTTTGTACAGATTACGTATATTCAATTTATATATGAATGTTAATAATGTATGATTTAGCCAGCACATGTTTCCCCACCAACCACGGGAAGGTAGCCTTACAGCTGGTGGGACCTACTCTACTCTATCTCTAATTATTAATAGTTAGACTCCTTTTAAATCAGATATTTTTCAGCTATTTGCAGAAGGTGTGGAATAACAAAATACAATTTCTGCACTTGGCACCAAAGGGCCTACCTACAGCTCACTTTCAGCAAGTAACATGTAATGTATATGGAACTTGCAGTTAGCTTGCAGTAAATACGGCAAGCACAGCTTCGACAGGTTCACTAAATGCAACCACTAAAAATCAGAGGTAACTGCGATTTTGGCGGTTGAAACTGCCGAAACCACATGTGCTGCAACTGCCGCAAGTAAACCACAAATTCCATATACATTTCATGCAACTTACAGCAAGAGTGCTGTAGGTCACCATTAGGCAGCAAGTGCTAAAATTGTCTTTTTTCCACTATAAATTCCACAAATAGCAGAAGAATTCAGATTTAAAATCAAAATGTCTATTCTTTGCCCTATGTGTCTAAATATGTACCTATGTGTGTAAATATGTACCTATATGTATGTATGTATTTATATGTACAGAACACACTTCGACATAGAGATGTGTGTGAATAGCCGTCCCACCCGTCTCTTAGCTGTTCACAAAAACCTCACCCTGTGTAAAAAGAAAATGAAATCTCTCAGCAGCTATACTGCTGGAGCTTCAGGTTCTTATCACTAAATGCAAGCATTTAGATGATACACATCTACAATCTACTACAAAATGTGTGTTCATATACATATACTATGAAATATAAAAATAAAATTTCTAAGCTAAAAAACTAACGACTATATATCTTAAATTACTATTTTATATCTATAATAATTAATGTCTTTATCTATAACTAAACTAATTTTTTTGTATTTTGTTTTTCATTCTATACATCTTGGCTAAACTAATTTTTGTTTTTTTTTTATTCCTATACATCTATGGCTAAACTAATTTATTGTAATATTTGTGTTTAATTAGAAAGTAACTATGTATCTAAATCTAATATGTATCTATAGAATTTAAAGTAAAATATTTTTCTACACTATATTTTTATTGAAAACTTTGTCACAATTTTCCACTATTTTCCCTTGAACTGGTGTATCAACGACTTGAACTTTCACATTACAGCGTTGCCTCACTCTAGAAAAAGCCACGTAGAGTTGACCATGGCCAAATGCTGGTTCAGGTAGAAAAGTACCAACTCGATGAAGTGTTTGGCCTTGCGATTTGTTAATGGTCATGGCAAATGCTGCTTCACAGGAAACTGGCGACGTCTCAATTTAAAAGGTAATCCTGTGTCAGATGGACATAAGTAATACGTGGAATAAATTACATTTCCAGCAGCTGACCGAGTAATTACTTTGGCTTCTATGATGTTAGGAAGCAAAGCAGTAACAATCAAGCGAGTACCGTTGCACAGACCTTTTTTGGTGTTGAGGTTGCAACAGCATGATAATAGTACCACTTTTCAGTTTGAGCCGATGTGAAGGCATTCCAGTTGGTGTAAGCGAATGTAAGAATTCTACTGGATATTGGTCAGGGTCATCACATTCATCAGCCTCTATGGAATCATGACTGATATATTCTGTGTAGTCACCATTCAGACGATCCATGATATTGGAGTTAACATTATCCACATCCTCATTTTTAGGGCATAGAATTGCATGTGATGCAGCAATATTGATGCTCTCATTGTTGTTAATATCAATAGAAATGTTGTCTCCAAAGATATCACGTATTAAGCAGCCAGTGGAAAGCATGTCTGAAGGTATTTCGATGACATCATCTCCAAGGTTGAAATCATTGGAAAGTTCACCATTTCCCAGTTGAAGCAACCAAGTACTGTATTGTTGGTCAATGGAGCGCATGTTGTTAATAAGTGGTAGTTCGAAATTTTGCCAGTGTTCGGAATACTTAATGCAGCTCTCTACAATATCAGTTCTGGTTCCGTGAGCGATGACAGGAAGGCATTGTCTAAAGTCTCCTCCAGAACAATAACTTTACTTCCAAACGGTGTTTGCTGTTTTTGGAGACATGTGTTGTCATGACATCCCGTAAAAGTCTATCAATGACATGCAATGCATATTTAGAGAGCATTGTGCATTCATCAATGATACATAGTTTAGTATTCTTCAACTGTTTGGCTGGCTCTGTATCAGTATTAATCCTTGAAACCGAAGTTTCATTGACAGGAATTGGAATGCCATAAAGAGAATGGATTGTGCGTCCTCCTTCGAGTAAGTTAGCTGCGATTCCTGTTGTGGCAGCTGCTGACACAATGTGTCCTTCTCCCCTTAGCTGATGTAGCAGTAGATGATATAAGTAGGTCTTACCACTCCCACCAGGACCGTCAATGAAAAAGCACTTTGTGCTATCAGTAGAGTGTTGTAAAGCTTGACTGATAGTATTATAGGCCAAGAGTTGTTTCGTCATTTAGAGTAGCTTTCATGTCCGCAGCTATTTATAGCTTAACATCCTTATCATACAGTGGGAGAAGATGTGGTTTATTTACAGGTCGTGATAAATGAAAATCCATATAACTTTTGCCATGACTTTTTAGAACATCTTGAACATCAGTCATAGCATAGCCTTCACAATTTATACAGGCCTCAGTATTGGAGTGGTATGCATGGCAATAGTCCTGTACAAAGTGTTCCTTGAATTCATCCCATAACTGCAGAGGATTAGCTGGAGGGCCAAAAATGCAGATATAGGCAAACATGTCCCAAGCTGTGCTGGCATGTTAAGAATACAGGCATCTTGTAGCGTATTTTTCCATAGACTATCATCAAATAGTAAGCCAAGGGCTAATGCTGCCTCTTTGAAGGTTTCATACGTTACTCCTTGACCGTTTTAATACTGTCAAAACTTGTTGCACTTTGACGTGTAATAGCAACAATCGCAAGTAGTAGTGTTCTTGATCTTTGACACTGACAGTGTACATCCTTCAATAACAGAGCCACCTCCTCACTTTACTAAGTTCCCAAGAGCCTTCCAGCCAAACATATACTCTGGAATTTGCCGGTATAAAAAGTTATGACATGTTGGTCATTCATATTAAGCTCAAAGTAGGCCATAAGAGTAGAATTCCGATGAAGTTTTTGTTGGATGTTAGCAATAGAGTCATCCTCATGAAAATAGAGTGACTGAGAATGAGGCAGATGTACGGCAAGGCGAATGATGCTATGCGATTGCTTATGCATAGGATAAGCAAAAATGCGCCAAGCTGCCTCTGGTGCACTGACATATCTGGAATCCATAAATTGATGTGTTTCATCATGGTCAATGTGAGTTTGGCAAATTTCAAGGTTTGCTTTATCATGCCTTTGTAGACATATTTAAACAAATATTTGACACTTTGTATTGAACCACAATCTTCCACATTGATATGGCACCTGTATTTCAACAGTAGGAATGGATTGTATGGAACTACCCAAGAATTGTCAATTGTTTTAGAGTGGTGTTGAATAGAAGGGCCAGAGCTTCTACGATAAATGAGATAGGCATCTTTAGCTATAATGGTAGAGGTTTGAAAATCTTTAGGGAAACCTTTTGTACATTTGCCGAGATCCATACAGGGCGAATTGGGGTTGTGTTCTCCACAGGGCCCATGAATCATATGTTGCAAAACAATGCAAAGTAGAGGGTAGGAGTTAGCATCAGGAATTTCGGCCCAGACAATGTTATCAACATTCTCCTTAGTTCTTAATTTAGAGTTGGTATCCAAAATGATCAAAATGTGTGCGTGTGGTAGACCACGTTTTTGAAATTCTATTACATGCACCATAGCACAAACTTTTCCAAACAATCCTTTTCTAATGTCTTGTAATAGAGCTTCTAACTTGATTTTGAACACATGTGCTACTAAATCAGGTCTGTGTTCCACACGCTGCCATGGCTGCAAATTAGTTGTAATCTCGCACCATTTAGGATTGCAGGTCATAGTGATGAACAAATCAGGGCGACCGTACTTGGTGACAATAGCCATAGCATCCTGATACCGTTCTGCATGTTCCTCGGACTACCCTCAAAGGAGGAAGGTAAAATTACGGTCTTGCCAATGGGATGCCTTTTTGGATGGAGTTTTGTAATAAATGCTCTTGCAATACACAGTAGTCCTCTACTTTCAAATCCTTTTCATGTTTGCGGATAAAATGTAGGCGATTGGCCTCAATTTTCACATACGTGTCAACAATGTACTGTTGGGTGAGTTTGCCACCATTCAGTACCGGATTAAAGTAATCTCTAATGGCCCCTTTACACGCATCTACAGGTAACAGGTTTTCCACAGGTAACTTACTGGCTGCAGTGAAATCATGGAGACAAGGTTCTATCTTGTTGCTGTGTACAAATTGAACTATGTCTCCATGATTTCACTGCAGCCAGTAAGTTACCTGTGGAAAACCTGTTACCTGTAGCTGCGTGTAAAGGGGCCCTTACAGATATCATGTAGCAATAATATTGCAGTTGTGTTATTCTGCACATACTTGGAGCTTGTTGTTTCATGTCATCATGCCAACCTTGTTCTCCGTACGGAAAAAACAATGGATACAGGAGGGCATCTAAGTTACTGTGTAGAATGCTGATAGGTTTGGTCTTTGGTGCCTAAGGGTTGTTTGGGTCAGGTTTTAGGTGAATTAAGATATCACGATTGAATGGTGGCTCGCCATTGTCATTTTCAAAAACAACGGCAACCTCATTGACAGTAGGGTTATTGTAGCGTCGAGGGTCTTGTGTGCGATCCTGTTTTAGGGCCATGATTATACTAGGCATGACAGTACCATTTGCAAGAGCTTTAAGATGTTCCTCCTGTTCTACATCCCTTAACATTTTGTACGCCGCTACAAATGGATTGATGTTATCTAATTGAAGAGCAATCATACTCATCAAAGTAGGATGACAATTTTGATTGTGTTGACATTGCAAACGTTGTTGATTAGCAGTCTGGGTATCTAAGATGTAAAGCTGGGCATACACTGGAACTTCTTCATGAGATGGATGTAAGGTTCCAGTACGATGATATATTTGCCCATGTATCCGGAAGCAATATGGGCCATATCCAGGAGGTGGAGAAATATTGGCACCCATGGAGGCAAACGCAAAGTAACTGTTGATGCTACGGATGTTTTCCATCAGATTTTTACTGAACTCACTTTGTCCTGTGAGCAAACGTGTGAAAATGTAGGGATATTGGGGTATAGGTACATGGACCTTACCCTTGTGACAACATAGAGTGAACTTTTTATCTGATGGTATCTCAGCATTAAAATGCAATGCTTGACAATCTTCACAAACATAGTTCATAGGACCACAGGAGTGTTGTACAACGGAACTGTCATCATGAGTGAAACCTTTGGGAAGTATAGCTAAAGATTGTGGTAATGGACGATTAGACTGGTGCTGGAAGCCAAGATATATAAAGCGTGGACCTGGTAGAGGATCTTCACTGTCCACAGATGCAATGACGGAAGAGGTGGAAGGTGTATCGTCAACAGAGTCTATGAGTGCAGAGGTCAAAGGAGTATTGTTGCGCTCTTCACGGCATGCACCAGCAGCATTTATTACTGGATTAATTATTGGCATAGAAGACTCATGTGTGAAGGATTTTGTGACAGCAGACTCCACGGTGTTCAGGTGACGACGTTTTGTGTTCAAAATTGTGGGTAGCAGACTGTTTCCGCTTACGTTCAGAATTAGGCACAAATACAGTAGGCTCAGGGTCAGGACATTGAATCAAAGACTGGAGAGATGGCATTAATATTTTTGGAACGTTGACGGCGAGCAGCAGCAGCCTGATTACTTAACCGAAGTGCTTTTTGCTCAGCAGACTCATTAGTAATGCGTTTTTTCCTATTTTCGCTTTTTTTGTCCAGGCGCTGGCGTCTCTCTTCTTGAGTCTCGTTAGCACGCTGTTGACGCATATATGCGGCTTTGGCAGCTTTTCGTTCAGTGTCATTAGTATACTTGGTATCTCTCCTAATCTTACGTGCGGCATTGGCAGATGTTCGCCCAGTGTCATAAGTACACGTGTTTTCAGAGATCATGTTGTTTATTATAAACAGCTATAGCTGTGTTGGTGGCAAATGAGGGGTTAATAACAGGCAGAGTATCTCAGTGCAATTGGCAGTGAGTAATCAGCTGGCAATTGAGGGGTTATTAACAGGCAGAGTCTCTCAGTGCAATACTCAGTGAAAAAAGAGCTGGCAAATGAGGGGTTAATAACAGGCAGTGTCTCTCAGTGCAATACTCAGTCAGTAAACAGCTGGCAAATAAGGGGTTAATAGCAGACAGAGTGTTTCTGTGCAATAGTCAATGAGTAATGAGCTGGCAAATGAAGGGTTAATAGCAGGAAAAATCTCTGAGTGCAATAGTGAATGAGTAATGAGGTGGCAAATGAAGGATTAATAGCAGGCAGAGTCTCTCCGTACAATAGTCAGTAATTAATTGCCAGTATACAGCTAAATAACCACATAGGACGTTAATATAAATGTCAAAATGTAACAGAAGCACTTCAAAACTAAATAAATTTAGTTTTGATAAAGGGTCTTATCTCTTTTGAGGAGAAATTCAGGGGGAGCTTGGAGTGCGACGTCACTGGCACCGCCTCCACACAGTAGAAATTCGCTCTGAGGTGAAAAATGCAAAAATGGCGCCTCAAAATGGCAGTGCACCGCGATGCTGATTGGTCGCTCGGGGCAGGCGGCGACCAATCAGCATCACGGCACGTGGCAAGGCGCGAAATGTGTAAACCTGAAGTCCAAATTTAGATTGTAAACATGGCGCCATTCCGCGCGGCGCTATGTTGATTGGTCGCCGCGAGCGAGCACCTTGCCATAAAGCAAAGGTGATAACTAAATGGCTCAGGGAACAAAACATAGAGATTTTGGGTCCATGGCCTGGAAACTCCCCAGATCTTAATGCCATTGAGAATTTGTGATCAATCATCAAGAGACGGGTGGACAAACAAAAACCAACAAAATGCAAGCATTGATTATGCAAGAATGGACTGCTATCTGTCAGGATTTGGTCCAGAAGTTGATTGAGAGCATGCCAGGGAGAATTGCAGAGGTCCTGAAGAAGAAGGGTTAACACTGCAAATATTGACTTCCTGCATTAACTCATTCTAACTGTCAATATAACATTTTGGTACTCATAATATGATTGCAAATATATTTCTGTATGTGATATAAATATCAGACAAACACAAATAAAAACCAGAGGGCAGCAGATCATGTGAAAATATAATTTTGGTGTCATTCTCAAAACTTTTGGCCATGACTGTACATGTTATCTGAACAAAAGTTGCTTCAATATAATCTACAACGTAAACAATACAATACACATACATTAATAATCCTTTCTTACAAGGCGTTAAATGTAAGAAACGTATTCTCAATGGTAATACAAAAGCAATCCAATATATAAAAAGAAGAAAAATACAAGAACAATAAAATAAAATAAAATAAACAAGAAAAGGAATAAAAAAGGAACACACTAACATTAGTGACATAAACATCAGTTGAGATTGTGAAAGAGTACAACTACACAATTACTACTTAAGCCGTAGGTATAACAAAAGTAACTTCTGTTATAGCCCAAGAAATTTAATCTATCAGCATAAATTTCGTTATCTTGATAGAAAGATATTGTCCATTTAAATGGATTTAGAACAGTCTGTTAGGCAGGCTTCACATTGCGGGTCTGATCCAATCCGTGGCTGTCAGGGTGAACCTGACAGCCCCGGACCGAATCAGCACACAGAACCAGAGGGCCAATATGCCCTTTGGTTCGTTGTGCACCCAGACACAGCTGTCGCTGCTGATGAATGAGGACCGCGGCTTGCTGGGAGCTAGCCGCGGTCCTGAAACAACAGCGGCGTGCAGCTGCAGGTGTCCGGTACCCGGATCTTCCCAGACCGGGGCTATCCGGCCCCATAGGCTTCCTTGCTAGGGAGCGGTAGGATCCAGACGAATCCTGGAGAATCCGGGAGAAGGCAATTAGAGGAGATATTCTCCTCTCGGACACAAAAATGTTGCAAGCCACGTTTTTGTGTCCGTGAGGGAATTCTGATTTCTCCCGGATTGTCCCAGAGAGATGGAAACGGGAAGGCAGCTCTCTGCCACCCGGCTCCATCCGGCCCCATAGGATACTATGGGGCCAAAATCCGATCCGGGGCTGTCCGGTTTACACGAACAGCCACGGATCGGATCAGACCCGCAATGTGAAGCCAGCCTTAGGGGAGAAGTATTTCATCCAAATTGACCATTGATTGGCAAACAGAGCTATGTGTATGAATGGTGCCCTCTCTCTTCTACAGCCTAATATAATGAGAGAACTAAAATTGATTGTTCATCACATCCAGTAAGCAAAGTAAAATATTTTTTTGTGAAATTAAATCACAAATGGTTAGAATTTAAGGAGACTTGAAAATTCCCTCAAAGTTTACATACCGTATATACTCATGTATAAGCCGACCCGTGTATAAGCCGACCCCCCTACTTTTGCCCCAAAACCTGGGAAAACTTATTGACTCGTGTATAAGCCGAGGGTGGACCCCAGCACAGCTATACAGCCCCCAGCAGTGTGGTATACAGCAGCCCCAGAGGTATATACAGCAGCCCCAGTGGTAGTATACAGCAGCAGCCCCAGTGGTATATACAGCAGCAGCCCCATTGGTTAGTATACAGCAGCCCCATAGGTATATACAGCAGCCCCAGTGGTAGTATACAGCAGCCCCAGTGGTAGTATACAGCAGCCCCAGAGGTATATACAGCCCCAGTGGTAGTATACAGCAGCCCTAGTGGTAGTATACAGCAGCCCCAGAGGTAGTATACAGCAGCCCCAGTGGTAGTATACAGCAGCCCCAGTGGTAGTATACAGCAGCCCCAGAGGTATATACAGCAGCCCCAGTGGTAGCATACAGCAGCCATAGTGGTAGTATACAGCAGCCCCAGACGTATATACAGCCTCAGTGGTAGTATACAGCAGCCCCAGTGGTAGTATACAGCAGCCCCAGTGGTAGTATACAGCAGCCCCAGAGGTATATACAGCCCCAGTGGTAGTATACAGCAGCCCCAGAGGTATATACAGCCCCAGTGGTAGTATACAGCAGCCCCAGTGGTAGTATACAGTAGCCCCAGAGGTAGTATACAGCAGCCCCAGTGGTGTATACAGCAGCCCCAGAGGTAGTATACAGCAGCCCCAGTGGTAGTATACACGCAGCCCCAGAGGTGTATACAGCCCCCCCCATCAGTATACAGGCCCCCCCCTTGCAGCACAAACCTGTAAAGGAAGTGATTAGTATACTTATCACTGTCCCGCTGCCGCTGTCCCGCCGCCGTCATCGCGCTCCTCCATCTTCATGCAGCGTCTTCCGGCTTCCTGTGGTCGGCGCAGGCAATGACGTCATTGCCTGCGCCGACCGGAGGAAGCCGGAAGAAGACGGATGAAGACGGAGGAGCGCGATGACGGCGGCGGGACAGCAACAGCGGGACAGTGATAAGTATACTAATCTCTTCCTTTACAGGTTTGTGCTGCAAGGGGGGCCTGTATACTGATGGGGGCGGGCCTGTATACTGTATACACTGTATACAGTGTATACAGTATACAGTGACTCGCATATAAGCCGAGGGGGGGACTTTTCAGCCCAATTTTTGGGCTGAAAAACTCGGCTTATACGCGAGTATATACGGTATATTTAATATGCACAAAGGCAATTAGATTGCTTAAGAAGTTTTATTTTAAAAGAAGTGCAGTTTATGCAACTTTACAAACCAAGACATTTCATAGTAATTGATGTCTATGAAATGAAGGCAATATTGCCAATAAAGTCATGGGGAAGATTTCTACGAATATTATAAACAAAGGTGAATCTAAATCAAGGTCTCACTTACGGTATCTCCTCCATATCACATGAGGAGATACTTTCATGAGGAAGACTTATTACTTTGCTACATCAATACTAATAAATATTCACTGGGTTAGAGTCTGCGATAACTTCATGGGAAGTACAATTTTACTAGTTATATTCAGCAGAAGAATTTGTTGCCTTAAGATATCATTTTTTTCTGTTACACTAAATCTGTCTTGAATTATTTTGCTTGAAGGAACATTCGGGATTTCATTGCTTTTTAGATGCAGCCTGATTTAGTCTCCAATCAGAAGTTCCCAGAGTATGAAATTTTCTAAACTATTAATCTAATGTCAATTCAATGTTATTAGGAAAAAAAAATTGCTTATTTGGTAATGAGATAAGATTTGTCCGCACATGCGGTTGATTCCTTTGACAGGTTGACTATAAACTTCACTATGACGTCTTGGATAAATGTGGGATTGCTTTCACCTGGACTGGAGCCAAAACTGGGTCATTTGATTAGAACAGGGAGTGAAGGTTAATAGAAAAACCAAGATGTCACGTTGCCAGATAGCTATAAACAGAACATCTGTCTTTGAAATTATGCAGCAAATGCTTAATTACAGAGTATTATTAATAGAATTGCAAACATGAATTAGATGAACCATTTTAGAGCTACATACAAACATATGCTTACTAGAAATGTTCCTACTCATAGTGTAGCCATGTACCTGGGTGCACAAGAGGTTCAGGCTCAAATATGAGTAGGGCTAGCAATAAAAAAATGGGTGTGAGACAAAGGCATAGGGCGGCTTCACATCATGGTTTTGGTGTATCAGATTCTGTCCGTTGTTTTGTAGAAAACACCAGACAGAACCTGACAGCCCCAGATAGAACAGAACAGAGTGCAAATGTGGAGCCCACTGGGACGGGGTACTCGGTGCCGGACCGGGGTACTGCTGGGGGATGTCACGGCTGTCCTGGTCCGGACCGTGTCCCGGGCTCGCACAATAAAATGGGGGTTATTTACAGGGGATTAGGTTTGTCGTGACGCCACCCACGGGATGTGGTCAGTTAGGGGACCACCGCTGCTGCAGAACCTCCAGGGATGATTTTTGGCAGCTTTAGATGGAATGGCTCTCCACAGGTAGAGCTGGTTCCCCGGGGCAGTGGTGATAAAGTCTGTGATGGTTATTGTAGGTGTTGCAGGAAAAGGGAATGATGAGGATATGGCTCCTGACAGGGTCAAATGGAGGGCTAACAGTTCTTCATACCTGAAATCAAACACAGACACCATAGCAGGGTTCACCCGGGTTTACTTCTCCATCTCTCTTGTCAGATAGTACATGGTACAATACAGATCTTTACAGTTTCACTCAGTTGACTCCGGTACACTTGAACCCACTGCAGCCAGGTTATCTCTCCTAGACTCCTCAGTCTTTCTAGGTGTCCTTTCAGGCTTATTCTCCACTTTCACGCTTTAGGTGAATTGCGGAGCGGCAGCTCGGTCCCTATTAGTAGCTTCCCCCTAAATCTCTGGGCGGTAAGCTGGGTCCTCTCTGTTGCTGCTGTGCTCCCAATCCTCTGGTGGGAATACAGATCTGGAGTCTGTGTCCCCCGTCAGTTTGTCTGGAGCGCTGGGTTAATCTTCAGCCCCCTCAGAGCTGACACTCTGGTTTCAGCCTAACCACAGGTATCCCTGTATCTCAAGGGATCACCGGGTCCTTTCCTTCCCGTGTAACTTCCTAGTATAATAAAGGAGGCTCTCCTGTCAGTCAGCTGCTGGCCCTCACAACTTCCTTGGACCTGATGGTACTGGTCTGGTCTTGGCTGCTCGGCACTCGCCTACTCCTTCATCTGTTCCTCTCAGCACCCACTGGCCTACTGGCTAACCGCTTCCTGTTGCTCCCTTATATACTCATCCGTTACCATGACTACGCTCATCCACTCATATCTAGCCCTACTACCCCTTGTCTGCCTAGAGTCCCAGACTCCGGGTTAGGTCCCCATGTCAGTGGATATGTGTTTGAGGTGTTTGTTAAACAAATTGTCTACCCTCCTGTCTGGCTGCAGTTTCTACCTGTGGCCACCCTGGATGCAGGGGCGCCACACTCCCCCGGAGTTAAACCGGCGTGTCCTCACGCCGTCCGGCATGGATCCCCCTGAAAAACATTTTTATCTTGCAAAACATTAACATTAAACATTAAGCATATTTGTCATCCCATTACGGAGGTACGAATCTTAAAACGTTGCATTCAAAATGAATAACATATATATTACTCTCTTAAAAATGTAAAAAGTTTTCTTAAAAAGTGTAGAAACTTCAAAAAGGCAATCCGCAGTTCAGTCCAAGTTCTATGCACCGTCTCAAAAGTGTACTCTTTGGGGTCTTAAAAACCAACGGGGAGCACACTCAGTGCTCAACTATGTACAAGAAAGTTTATGCCATATCACTGTTCATGACATCAAATGTCTATGACACATATAAGACGAACAGGGGAAAGACTAGCATTCATTCAGGAATGGGATGGGGCCAACAAGGATCACATCACATTCACACTTACTGTCCTTGATTGTAGCAATCCGGATCTTACTCCTGTTTCTTCCAGGGCAGAACTTGTGGTGCTCTCCTTGGGAACAGTTCCAATTCTTGTAGGGATTGCTCCAACAAATAACTGGTTGAGGTTTGGGTGATTGCATCTTTAGTGGCTTCCACTACAACTGTCTCTGCAGGGGTTGTCGAATCTGAGCTGGTATCTGGATCCGGGTTAACAACTGGATCTTCCAATCTTGCCATTTCTATAGGATCCGGGTAAACAGCTGGATCCTCTAATTCTGGCGGTTTACTGTCTTCATGAACTTCCAGTGATAGCCTTTTCACGTTTATCCCATATGGGCCTCTTTCTCTCTCCACCACAATGTAGGTGACCCATTCTCCAACCTGTAATTTCCTGTCCGGGTGTTTCTCTGGAAGGTGTGATTCTACATCCCTTGTGTTAATAAAAACGTCACTGCTTGCTCCTGGTTCTCTAGCAAAAGCATATCCAACTTTAGGTTTGACTTTTACAATCTCGCCTTGATGTCTCTGGGATTTGACAAGACTGGTATTTCGGTGAGCTACTGTTTTGGAATATTTAGTACGTTCAATCATTTCTTGTCTCTTCACTTGTCTCTCTATCTCCTCCTTCTCCCACTTGCGGATACAGCGTTGCAAGTATTTCTCCCTAGTAATAGGTTCTGCAGGCCCTGCCGGGCTGTCAGGGTCTTCCGGGAAACCCATAAGTTGTAAAAAGAAAAATAGGGAGGGGGACAAAAGGCGCAATAGTGCCCTATCACTAGTGACACTTGTGTAAGGAGGTGGTGCTGTGAAGCTGCTCACCTGGTCCAGTTGTGATCCCCACAACTGGTTTGAAGGCGTTTTGGAAACAGTGTTCCAGCTGCTGCAGGACCTCCACCCACCACTGGATAGTGGTTTTAAATCCAAGACAAAGATGGGAGTACTGGTGTGCCACGGTCCGCGCTGCTGTGGTATGAAAAAACTCACCAAAGAGTCAGCAGTTATTCCATCCTTTATTTCCTCTCTCTCCAACGCGTTTCAGCGCCACACCCGGCGCCTTCCTCAGGGACCCGGCCCTCACAACTTCCTTGGACCTGATGGTACTGGTCTGGTCTTGGCTGCTCGGCACTCGCCTACTCCTTCATCTGTTCCTCTCAGCACCCACTGGCCTACTGGCTAACCGCTTCCTGTTGCTCCCTTATATACTCATCCGTTACCATGACTACGCTCATCCACTCATATCTAGCCCTACTACCCCTTGTCTGCCTAGAGTCCCAGACTCCGGGTTAGGTCCCCATGTCAGTGGATATGTGTTTGAGGTGTTTGTTAAACAAACTGTCTACCCTCCTGTCTGTCTGCAGTTTCTACCTGTGGCCACCCTGGATGCAGGGGCGCCACACAAATATGCCCTCCGGTCTGGTTTTCTGTCGGAATCGGCAGATCGCAGGATTCAGGAGCTGTCCCTGCTGAAATGTCAGGAGCGTAGCTTGCGGGAGCTAGCTTCAGTCCTGAAATCTCAGGCAGGGAGCTCTCCAGGTGCTGAAGTTCAGCGCCGGTCGACGCTGAGCTCCAGCACCTGGCGTCCGGGAACCGGACAGATTTGTCTGTTGTGTCCGGTGCGATCTGGCGGCCATAGACCCACATGTTATTGGGCGCCAGATTGCGCCAGATCCGGGAGGACCCGGGTAGATCCAGTTATGTGTCACTTTTTGCCCCAGACACTAAAACACTGCATGCAGTGTTTTTGTGTCCGGGAGAAAAATCCGAATTTCCCCGGATCCTCCTGGACAGAAGGGAACCAGATGGCAAATAGCTGTCCACACCGGACAGCCCCAGATCAGCAAAACCGTGGTATGAAGCAGACCATAGTCAGGTCACAGTCCAAGGTCAAAATTCCAGGAAAGTAGTGGACCAAAACAGAGGAGCTAGACAAATGGATCGACAGAATCAAGTTCCAAGGCCAGGGAAATGATAGATCAGACTGAGCACAGGAACAAAAGGCATGCAGACATCACTGAGTTAAAGCTTCAAATGGCAGTAATTGAAGACAGAGAGGCAGTTAAGTGACAAGTACTCCATCCAAACAAGAGACACATGAAGGAAACCTCAGATGTACCAGCCTTGACTGGGTGACAGAGCTGTCTATCATCATATTGATTACTCAGCATGCCCTGCCTCTGGTTATACAGTTGAAGTGTCATCCCTGTACTGACAGCTAAGCATGCCACTGTCCAAGACTGGACTCACTGCAGCCAGACACACTGGTACGAGATCAGAACAGTATACAGTTATGGCCAAAAGTGTTGGCTCCCTTGAAATTGTTCCAGAAAATGAAGTGTTTCACCCAGAAAACTATTGCAATTACACATGTTTTGTTATACACTTGTTTATTTTTCTATTGTGTATATTGGAACAAAAGAAATAAAAGAGAAAAAGAAGCACATTGAACAAAATTTTTCACAAATTTTTCACAAATTGTCACCTTTACAAAATTGTAAGTAAGCAACTTTGTTTTAAGCATGTGATACTCATTCAGCTTACCTGTAGCATGTAACCAGTATGGGCATTATAAAATCAAACCTGAAACCAAACAAAAAGGGGAGAAATAGACTCAATATGTTCACTGTTTGTCTGTGTGTATGACACAAACCATGAAGAAAGAAATAGAAGATAACTGTTTGAGTACTTCATAACCAAAATTGTTGGAAAATCCATCATGCTGAGAACTTCGTGTTTCTTTATCCATAGTGCACAACATAAATCAATAATTTTACTATCCATGGCACTCTAGCAAATCTCCCTGGACGTTGATGGCAGAAAAATATTAATGAAAGGTTGCAATGCAGGATAGACTAGATGGTGGATAAAAAAAATCTGGCACCGAAGAAAATGTAGAAAATTTATTTAAGACAAACTTTGCAAAATTACAGTCCAGCAGATAGGAAACCACAGGCTGGTTTTTGTTTTCAAGGCTACATACTTCATAATCATAATCTGCTGTACTGTAAGTATGTGTTCATTAAATACCCCTTAAGACACACACACCGAAAAAATAGGTACAAATTAATTAAAATCATGGAGATCACACATAGAAAAAAAGAAGAGAAATTCCTAAAAAGCAGAAAAAACAAATCCAATTTCAAAAGAAAATCAAGTATATGAAAAACACAATTTGAAATGCATAAACTGGCTTGTGCTTTCCTATCTACTTGTCTGTATTTTTCAAGGTATTTATTAAATATTCTATATTTATTTGGTGCTTTTTTTTTACCATGATTGTGACTACATGATCCAAGCACAAAAAGCATGTTAGATGGATCTCTATTTTCTCTTCTACATGCAGGTTAGCAGCCGCAATTAAGTTCCAAAGAATTTCAAGCTATCCTGCATGGCCAGGGTGTATCCGTGTCAGTGAAAACTATCTGCCGGAATTTTATTGAAATCAAATGAGTTTTTCGTGACGCCATCTGTGGTGCCTGGTCAGGGATGACCAGCGCTGCTTGTATATAGCCCCAGGGGATAGGTGATTAGGCAGCCAGTTGGAACACTCCTCATAGATGGAGCAGGCCCCTGGGGTTGATAGTGTGAGAGTTTGGGAATTATGATAGTTGTAGTGGCAAGTGTTGAAGTGCACAGGAAGAAGTAAACGGACACAGGTTGCAGATCTTACCGGCTGTTTTGCTGAAAATCTTTAGCAGTTATTGCCCAGCCAGGGTAATGTGTCCTCCAAGATTGCAGCTTGGCCAGCTCACAGGTAGTCTGGGTCCACCTAACTGAGACACCAGGTATAAGCCTTGCTGTACTGCCCTTTCCTGACACTTTTCTCCTTTTCTCCCCAGTGTCCTCGTGCTACTAGTCTCAAAGCAGGCGACTGCAATCCTTTCTGAGTGATGGTCTGGCACGTCCTCGCAACCCTCTGTACTCCCGTAGCTTGTGAGAGTCCACGGTGGTGGCCACTGCATGTGCAGTTCAGTGGCTCACAGTTTCTTTGCTGTTCCTGCAGATTCCTGTCCCAATTACGTCTGGTGCTCCTTTGCAGCTTGTTCCTCTACCCGACCTGGATGGTTGGCTGTAGATTCAGGGTCCTCAGAACTGGGATGATTTGCAGCTGACCCAGAACAGTAGGTCCCGCTAACCCCAAGCCCAGCTTCCCCTAGAACTCCTTCTTCCTTCTCTCTCTCACTCTCCTACTCACTCCTTAACCCCACCCCCTAAACCTACTCCTTTCAGCCAGCAGATGAGGTCTCTATCAGCGAGCTTCTTACGCCCTGCATACTTTTGGCCTGGAGTTCGGAATGGTGTTGGGTGTGTGGTGGTGTATCTCAGTAAGACTCACCCTTCTTACCTGCAGGAATGGCACTACACTTGTTGGATAGGTGCAATACCACTGTGGCGACCAACCCTCAGGGGTGCCACATATCATTCTGTTGTTTGCTGAAAATGGACTGAGGCCTACAAAGAAAAGAATACAGTACCTACAGCAAAATATTGTGGAGTTTCCAGATGTTTTGGGGTTGTTTAGCTGATTCTGAAACTGGGTGCCTTTACTACATGCAAGGCATCAGGTAATCTGAAGATTACCAAGATTATGGTAGTGCCCCATGTCCAAAAGATGGGTCTGTGTCCCAGATCATGGTTCTTCCAGCAGGACAATAACCACACATTTCCTTTAAGAAACACCCAGAAATGTCTGGCAACAAAGTTCTGATGAGTTCTGAAGTGGCCAGAAATCAGTCCAAATCTAAATCCCATTGAACACCTGTGGAGAGACCTTTAAATTTCTGTTTGAAGAAGGCACCCTTCAAATATCAACAGTTTGCAAAAGAAGAGTGGTTCAAAATTCCATTGGAGTGGCATAAGTAGCTTGTTGATGGTTAGCAATTGATGGTAGTTATGTATTCAGAGTGTGCTCTGTGCATGCTCTGAAGCTCTAAATCTGGAGGCATGCAGTGCACACTCTGAAGACTCCAAGTACACCACATAGATAAAAACAATGTGCATGAATGAAAATGACATGGCCATCATGTCATACTCAAAATAAATGAACAGATTTGGAATGTGGGGAGCATGCATGGGAAGCAGGATATATTGTCCACCAGGGTGTGGTACATGGAGCGAGGGGGGAGATGGAGAATGAGAGAACGCCCACAGTGTCTACAGTCTGGACAACACCATGATAATTACCATAGGAGAATGTAAGTGATAAAATAATTTCCACAGTGATTAGAGTACACAATTAGGTCAGACAGGGATCCTTAGGGATGCACTAGAAAGCTGCAGGGACAGGTACTGATACGTTTGGGGGCATACACTAGGTGACAGGTTCCATTTAATGAGATATTGCAACATCAATCTTTTTCCATTCTTCAAGAACAACCTCTTTTACAGTCTGGATGCTGGATGGAGGGTAATTCTCAACTTTTCTCTCTAGAATTTCTCAAAGGTGTTCAATTAGGTTAAGATTAGGAGACATAATTGGTCACAGAATCACTGTCACCCTGTTCCTCTACAAGTATAAAAGTGGCCTTTTGTGTTTTGGATCATTATCATGTTGGAAACTTGCATGTCTACCAGGGACAGAGAGTGATGATAGCATCTTCTCTTTCAATATATAGTAGATCATTGCACACTTCACCCTTTACCACCAAGCGATTTTCCATTTTTTATTTTTTTTCTCCCATTCTTCCATAGCTTTTTTTATTTATCTATCAATATAGACATATGAGGGCTTGTTGTTTTGGTGGACAAGTACTTTTTAATGACCATATAGTGTACTTGAAAGCGGGAAAAAAATTCCAAATGCAGTGAAATTGCAAAAAAAAGGTGCAATTTCATCATTGTTTTTTAAAGTTTTTATTTACTATTTTCAATATATGGTAAATATATGGTATATAGTACTGACCTGTGTTTATGATGTCCCAGGTGAGTACAAGTTCGCAAATACCAATTTATTTCATAATTTGATAACTTGGACATTTTTGAATGCAACAATGCCAAATATGTGTATTTTTTTTTTTTTTAACAGTTTTATTTTCAGTGACTCAAAAGAGATTTGATTTGAACTCATGCAGCACCACATAAGAATAATAAAAATATTATCAACTTATATTGTGCCATTAATTCCACAGCACTTTACATACATCAGCAACACTGTCCCCATTGGGGCTCACAATCTTAATTCCCTATTAGTATGGGAGTGTGAGAGGAAACCCACGCAAACACAGGGAGATAATACAAAAATGCCTTGGAGATGTTGTCCTTGGTGGGATTTGGAACCAGGACCGCAGTGCTGCAAAACATTGCTAATGACTGAGCCATTGTGCTGCCCATAAGGATACTGCCATTATTTTGCATTTAGAAAGTTAATTTATAAGAATGCATCATTCCTATAGTGAAACATGTTGAGACTGCTTGAGTGCTTCAGGTGCGAAGAAGCGACATTTCTTTGTCTGAGGTGTCAGGAATTCACGGCTACACTGCTCTACATCAAAAGAGAAGGTGCTACCATGACTCCAATTTTTGGGAGTGGCAGTGCCCTTATGAGAGGTTGTACAAGTGCTTATGGTGTTGACGAGATTTATTATATTTATATTATTATGAATTAACAGATGTTCAGTTGTATATTCAAAGGGAAGATGCTATCAATACTCCTTGTTCTTGGTAGACATGAACTTTGTCAACACTATACTGATCCAAAACACAAATCTGTTACATTTATGAGGTGAAGTACCGTATATACACGCGTATAAGCCGAGTTTTTCAGCCCAAAAATTGGGCTGAAAAGTACCCCCCTCGGCTTATACGCGAGTCAGTGACGGTATACAGCGGTATACAGCAGCCCCCGCATCCCCAGTAATGCAGGGCCCCCCCCAGCCTTGCTCCGGTCACCTGTAAAGCAAAATATACCGTATATACTCGCGTATAAGCCGAGTTTTTCAGCCCAAAAATTGGGCTGAAAAGTCCCCCCTCGGCTTATACGCGAGTCAATACGGTCCCCCTCAAAGTTTGGCGCCCCCACCTCACTTTCTGGGCTCCCCCACATGCAGCGCTGCTCATATACATTACCTGTTTAGCAGCTGTCACCCTCCAGTGGCGGATCGCGGCTCCCGGCTCCGGGCTCCATCTTCCTCGCTGTCTTCCTGCTTGTCAGGTGACCGGCCGGCGTCGCGATGACGTCATCGCGATGAGCCCCGGTCACAATGCAGGAAGACAGCGAGGAAGATGGAGCCCGGAGCTGGGAGCCGCGATCCGCCACCGGAGGGTGACAGCTGCTAGACAGGTAATGTATATGCGCAGCGCTGCATGCGGGGGGGCCCAGAAAGTGAGGTGGGGGCGCCAAATTATGAGGGGGGCCCTGCTGGGGCCCTGTATACTACCACTGGGGCTGTATACTACCACTGGGGCTGTATACTACTACTGGGGCTGTATGTATACTACCACTGGGGCTATATACTACCACTGGGGCTGTATACTACCACTGGGGCTGAATATACCACTGGGGCTGCTGTATACTACCACTGGGGCTGTATACTACCACTGGGGCTGTATACTACTACTGGGGCTGTATGTATACTACCATTGGGGCTGTATACTACCACTGGGGCTGAATATACCACTGGGGCTGCTGTATACTACCACTGGTGCTGTATACTACCACTGGGGCTGTATACTACTACTGGGGCTGTATGTATACTACCACTGGGGCTGTATATACTACCACTGGGGCTGCTGTATACTACCACTGGGGCTGAATATACCACTGGGGCTGCTGTATACTACTACTGGGGCTGTATACTACCACTGGGGCTGTATATACTACTGGGGCTGCGTGTATACTACCACTGGGGCTGCTGCTGTATACTACCACTGGGGCTGCTGTATATACCTCTGGGGCTGCTGTATACTACCACTGGGGCTGCTGCTGTATATACCACTGGGGCTGCTGCTGTAACACTGCTGGGGCCTGTATATACCACTGGGGAGGCTGCTGTATACCACACTGCTGGGGGCTGTATACCTGTGCTGGGGTCCACCCTCGGCTTATACATGAGTCAATAAATTTTCCCAGGTTTTGGGGGCAAAAGTAGGGGGGTCGGCTTATACACGGGTCGGCTTATACACGAGTATATACGGTACTTATCACTGTCCCGCTCGCCGCTGCCATCCGCGATCCTCCATCTTCATGCGTCTTCTTCCTGTTTCCTGTGTTCGTCGCTGGTAATGACGTCATTGCCAGCGACGAACACAAGAAACAGGAAGAAGACGCATGAAGATGGAGGATCGCGGACGGCAGCGGTGAGCGGGTGCGGACAGCGGGACAGTGATAAGTATATTTTGCTTTACAGGTGACCGTAGCAAGGCTGGGGGGGCCCTGTATTACTGGGGATGCTGTATAGTACCGCTGGGGCTGCTATACACTACCACTGGGGCTGCTATATACTACCACTGGGGCTGTATATACCACTGGGGCTGTATATACTGCTGGGGCCCTGTATACTACCACTGGGGCTGTATATACCACTGGGGCTGTATATACTACTAGGGCTGCGTCTATACTACCACTGGGGCTGTATATACCACTGGGGCTGTATATACTACTGGGGCTGCCTGTATACTACCACTGGGGCTGTATATACTGCTGGGGCCCTGTATACTACCACTGGGGCTGTATATACTACTAGGGCTGCGTCTATACTACCACTGGGGCTGTATATACCACTGGGGCTGTATATACTACTGGGGCTGTCTGTATACTACCACTGGGGCTGTATATACTGCTGGGGCCCTGTATACTACCACTGGGGCTGTATATACCCCTGGGGCTGTATATACTACTGGGGCTGCCTGTATACTACCAGTGGGGCTGTATATACTGCTTGGGCCCTGTATACTACCAATGGGGCTGTATATACCACTGGGGCTGTATATACTACTAGGGCTGCGTCTGTACTACCACTGGGGCTGTATATACTACTAGGGCTGCGTCTATACTACCACTGGGGCTGTACATACCACTGGGGCTGTATATACTACTGGGGCTGTATATACCACTGGGGCTGCGTGTATACTACCACTGGGGCTGCTGTATATACCTGTGGGACTGCTGTATACCACACTGCTGGGGGCTGTATACTTGTGCTAGGGTCCACCCTCGGCTTATACACGAATCAATAGATTTTCCCAGGTTTTGGGGGCAAAAGTAGGGGGGTCGGCTTACACACGGGTCGGCTTATACACGAGTATATACGGTATGTCTCTTAATTTGAACCCAACCAAAACACCAGTGGAGATCTCTGAAGAGATATATTGAGTATCACTCTTCATTCAGCATTCAGGCTCTAATAGAACTTCTTCTTGTAGAATGCAAAAAAGATAACAGTTACAATTAGGGATGAGCGAACCCAAAGTGAAAAAGCGAACAGACACTGAGTGTCTGATGCTTGGGCTCGAACAGAGACTTAACAAAGTCTGTGTCCGAGTTTGGTTTTTGGGTGCTGTTCGTATGTTTATTAAGTTTGTTGAAGGCTTCAGTGCAGTCAATTAACAATTTTATTGCATGCAGAAGGTGACTGTATGCTACTGTGAACAATAAAGATATTTAAAAAAAGAAAAATAATGTCAACTCCTGGCTTATTTTCACAACCATCACAGATAAAATCATCACAACCATCACAGATAAAATGTGAAGCAGTCCTCAGCTGTCTGCTGTACTGGATGCCACACCGTTTTTTTAAGTTATTTAAAGGGAACCTGTCACCAGATTTTTGCAACCTAATCTGAGAATAGCATAATATAGGACCCGAGATCCTGAATCCAGCGATGTGTCACTTACTGAGCTGCTCAGTGTAGTTTTGATAATCTACAGCTGTTTAAACAGTGATTTTATCATTAGCAGTCCTCTTGGCCTGCTGCCAAGTGGACTGGTATATTCACAGACTGCTAAATCTGCAACAGGGTCATTCCATGTCAAGTGATCCAAAAATGAATATTTTTTTTCCCTGATGTTCTCAGATTTTTTTAATTTTTTTTCTATATGAAGAACAACTTTATCTAATTACAAAAAAAAAGTTTTTAATTTTTTTCTTTATCAGTTAATTTTTTACAGATTTTTAAAGTTTTAAAAAAGTGCGAATTTTGGCCTGGTATGGCTTTACATTTTCTATCATATCTCGGGCTAGAAATAAGATAGAGAAACAAAATAAACACCAATCTACTCAGAACTGTCCAGGCTTTCATCAGATATGTCACAAGAGGATCTTTGTTAATATTTTACCCATGTGATCGCAAGCGCAAAACTTTAAAACGCATTTCCGAAAAATCGGCGCGCTTTAAATATTTCAAAAACTGCCCATGTGTCTGCTTTGCTCTTAGCCACATCTGTACCAAATTTCAAGTTGGGATCGCAATGGGATCATATTTTAACATATTTTACTAGTAATAGCGTCAATGGGTCATTCCATATCAAGTGATCTAAATATGAATATTTTTTTTTACCTGACGTCTTTAGATTTTTTTTTTTTTTTCCTTTATGAAGTACTACTTTAGTTAATTACAAATTAAAAGTTTAGAATTTTTTTCTTCATCAGTTAATTTTTTACAGATTTTTAAAGTTTAAAAAAAGGGTGAATTTTGGCCTGGTATGACTTTACATTTTTTTATCTCAGGCTAGAAATAAGATAATGAAGTGGGAGAGGCATCATTTTACTCAGAACGGTAACAGCTTTCATTTGAGATGTTACAAGACTATGTTTCTTTATATCAAATTCAAATTATTGACGGGCAATTGTGAAAAAATGACTGATTGTGTTCTTGGTGATTTTTGAATTGACACTATAATAGTTAAATATTTTGCACTTAGGTCCAATGAATGCATCCATGGGGTCAAGCTGGGACAGAGTCATCACAAATTAGCCTTATTTGCAGATGACCTGCTACTTTACATCTCCCAGCCCCTGGTCTCCATCCCTTCGGTCTTAATGGAGTTTAAACGGTTCGGACAATTGAGCAACTTTAAAGTGAATTGCTCCAAAATCGAGGCACTCAATATTTCTTTGCCTGGAGAATTGGTTTCTCATCTATCTAAACAGTTCCCATTTAAATGGAAAGTAGAAGCCATTAAGTACTTGGGAGTCCTTATACCAAAAGATCTTAAACAAATATTCAATTTAAATTATCAACCCCTTTTGACTAACGCGGAATCGGCATTTACCTCCTATAGACAATTAAAGCTATCCTGGTTCGGGAGAATAAACGTAGTCAAGATGGATGTCTTGCCCCGACTCTTATATACTTTTCAGACAGTTCCTGTTCTATTGGATAGAGGCTTCCTCTCCAAAATGCAATCTATGATCCTTAGATTTGTCTGGGGGGGCAAGAGGTCCAGATTGCGAATGAATATCCTATCCTTGCCCAAGACCAGAGGAGGGGTTGGACTACCCAACATACGAGCGTACTTTGTGGCTTCCTCTCTTGTTAGAGCTCTAGATTGGCATTATCATGCGTCCTCCAAGAAATGGGTAGGGGTGGAGCAAGAGGGTTTGGGGATTCCGCTGAAACACCTGCTTTGGATTTCCCCTAAAGACTCCACAGACCTAGTACCTTTGACAGACATGACCAGAAACACCTTGAAGGTATGGCACCTAGTGACGAAAACCCTCCGCTTAAACGACAGACTTAGCCCTTTGACTCCCCTTTTTTCCAACCCATCTTTCCCACCCAGATTTGACAGGCAGAGATTTTTATGTTGGCGGATTGTGGATGACACCCGAGTAGGACAGACTCTGTCCAGTGGTGGTTTGCCCCCGATGGCAGAGCTACAACTCAAAGAACCTACGAGACCTCTTAAGTGATTCGAATTTCTCCAATACAGAGCATACTTATATAGGGTAAGATTGACGCCCAACTTATTGGAGAGGTTATTCCAACTGGAGGCTCCACCGAGGCGCAAAATATCAGTTCTATACCAGGCCTTAGGGTCCATGAGAGAGCAGGGCACCCTTTACTTCCAACGTGCTTGGGAGAGGGAATTGGGGTGTAGCATTTCAGAAGCTAATTGGCAGAAATGCTTTATATTTACTCACTCACTAGCTAGCGCTTGTTCTGCACAAGAAAGAAGCTATAAGCTGCTCACTAGATGGTACTTGTGCCCGACGACACTCCGGAACATGTTCCCTGGAACCCCTGATACCTGCTGGCGCTGTGGGGAAGAGAAGGGTACAATGATACACATTTGGTGGACTTGTGGGGAAATCCGGTGGTTCTGGTCTGAGGTTTTCAATGCATACGCTCGGATAACAGGTAAACAAGCCGAATGCTGCCCAGAATCGGCAATGTTATCCATTTTTCCAGGTCCTATTGGGCTACAGAAGAGGGATATTCTCCGCTTTTGCATCTCAGCTGCTCGTGCTGTGATCCCGAGGTTCTGGAAATCAAGCCGGGCTCCATCTCTACTTGATTGGTTCAAAGAATTGATGGACATATATCGAATGGAGGAGCTCGCAGCTGATGCGTCGGGATCTCGGAACAAATTCTTAGGGATTTGGGTTGAATGGATTCTTTTTCACGACTCTGCAGAATTTAGGAGTATTTTTTCCAGCACAGATAATATGGCTTGACCTCTGGCTGATGGGGAGCCAGTGGGATGAGTACCCCTTCTCCTTCCCATACCTCACCCGTCCCCCCTCCTCCTTTTTTTTCTTTTTTTCTTACGTGGCTTTTCTTTCCCAGTATAACTTTTTCTAATGGTTTTTGTTTCTCTTCTCTCTCTCTTCTTTTCTATCTCTCTTTTCTTCCCATCTGATACATTCAGTCTAGGTATTTGCTTTCTACACCTATACCTTCAGAATTCTAGTGAACATTAGACAGGTATCGGAAACTCTGAGCTGTGAGTAGATCATTAATATTTCGGCCTTCCTTTCCGGTACACCAGTCGATAGACTATTCCAATTAGGCCTCAACGGGTAATGACCCACTTACGTGGTCAACCTGTTAGAAGGGGCCAAGTGATAAAAATCATTCTGCTGGGGCTGCTTGTCCCCTTGACATCAGAACATCTCAAAACCCTGAGAAAGGTTGTATACTTGAGTGTTTGGAATTATATTTAGATTGTAGTATATATTGCACCAGAGATAGGCGCAAAAGTAAATTTGCAGCTTATCTTAAAGTTACTAATAACTTTGTGAATTCTCTTTTTGTATATTTTATATGTCTCAAGATTTTGTTAAAAGATTGAATGTATGTCTTTCATATGTTTTTTCAAAATTTAATAAAAATGAGATTAACCGTAGTTAAATATTTTAAAATATGATCCCATCACGATCCCAACTTGAAATTTGGTACAGATGTGGCTAAGAGCATAAAAGACACATGGGCAGTTTTGGAAAATTTTTATTAAAACGTTTTTTCGGAAATGCGTTTCAAAATGTTGCGTTTGCATTCACATGGGTAAAAAATTAAAATTAACAAATATACTCTTGTGACATATCTGGTAAAAGCCTGGACAGTTCTGAGTAGAATGGTGTTTATTTTGTTTCTCTATCTTATTTCTAGCCCGAGATAAAAAAATGTAAAGTCATACCAGGCCAAAATTCACCCTTTTTTTAAACTTTAAAAATCTGTAAATAATTAACTGATGAAGAAAAAAATTCCAAATTTTTAATTTGTAATTAACTAAAGTAGTACTTCATAAAGGAAAAAAAAAAAAAATCTAAAGACGTCAGGTAAAAAAAAATATTCATATTTAGATCACTTGATATGGAATGACCCATTGACGCTATTAATAGTAAAATATGTTAAAATATGATCCCATTGCGATCCCAACTTGAAATTTGGTACAGATGTGGCTAAGAGCAAAGCAGACACATGGGCAGTTTTGGAAATATTTAAAGCGCGCCGATTTTTCGGAAATACGTTTTAAAGTTTTGCGCTTGCGATCACATGGGTAAAATATTAACAAAGATCCTCTTGTGACATATCTGATGAAAGCCTGTATAGTTCTGAGTAGATTGGTGTTTATTTTGTCTCTCTATCTTATTCCTAGCCTGAGTTATGAGGAGAAACGTAAAGGCAGGCAACAGCGAAATTCACACTTTTTCCGAACTTTGAAAATCATTTAAAAAAAAAATACATTTTTAAAAAAAATTTTCTCTTCACATTTTGCATTGTCTGACATGCTATTATCAAATAACAAACTCTCAAAAGAATTAAAAATATAGAGGTAATAATCATTGGTTCACTTGACATGGAATGACCCATCAGAGAAAACAGTAATTTTATCAAAATCACAGCAAGCAGCTCAGTAAATGACACATCACTGAAATCAGGGTCTCTGTCTCTACATTATGCTGCTCTCAGATGGGATGGCAAAAACCAGGTGACAGGTTCCCTTTAATTCAATAAGTAAAAAAAAATGGCGTTGGCTCTTCTCTACTTTTGATAGTAAGAAAAGGTTAAAGCTGACAGTTCAAGATTAGTTTTATCAGGGAGGGAAGGGCTATGGTTATTTAGGTGCTTCGCAGCCTAGGTATACCAGCCTGTGACCGCCCTAGAAAGGGCGTATTGCATTAAATGCACTCATTCTAGCTCTTTATCTGGCTCTTTCTGATTGCCTTGGTACAGTGGCAATTTGAGTTATAGGTTAATGGGGTTGATGTCAGCTGTGAAGTGACAACTGGTATCAAGCCCTCATGTTAGGCTGGCTTCACACTGCAGTTTTTTCACTGATCAGTGTCCATCCAGTTTGTGTGCCAAACCAGGAGAGAAACCAGGAGAGGATCTTGCAAAGAAAAACTATAATTGAAAGATTGACACCTGTTCTGAGTTTTGGAGACACTCCTGGTTTTGGCACAGAAACTGGATGGACACTGATCAGTGAAAAATCTGCAGTGTGAAGCCAGCCTAAGTAATGAAGAGGCATGTATCATACACCTCCATTACTAACCCGTCAAGTACAGAGCTAAAAAATACAGAGAAACAAGGTGAAAAAAAGTTTATCTGAATAAAGACTTCTTAACATGTCCTCATTCATCAATTTATTACTACTAAATAATTACTGCAAGTTCTGACATAATCCAAAGAGTAATGTCACACAATGCCCATCCATTCTTTCGAAGGGTTGTTCTGAAAATTTTCTCAGAATGAGGTTCCAGAGGTCACTATCAGTCAGCAGTATGTATGAAATTTGTCAGGAGCAATAGAAATTCCATTTGTACAGCTGACTGGTAGTAACCTATGAAGCCTCGTTCTGAGAAAGTTCTTAGATAACCATCGATTTATATGGAGAGTTTTTCTGAGATTTTTTTGATAGAGGTATCTGATAGATTGTATATTTAAACTGGGAGACAAAAACCATGGGCCTTCCCACCCTGGTAACACCAGCTCCCAGCTGTCTGCTTTACCTTGGCTGAATATCAAATAAAGGGAACAGTCCATGCCATTGTTTTAATTATTTTTTAAATCTTTAAAAAAAAATTAGGGAGGAATCCCTTTGTATTTTTTGATAATCATCGCAGGTAAAACAGCTGGAGGTTGCAACCCACAGCTGTCTGATTTATCTGCGCTGGTTATCACAAATAGGTGGTAACCCGCAATGTTTTTTTTTACTTATATTTGTTTATTCCCTATCCATATTTGTTTAAAGTGCAATTGCCCCAATTATGCAGCCCGCTAGCCCTTACTACAGCCATTTAAGATCCATTTAACCGCACAGAAGTTTGGCTCCCAATTGACTTCTATTGCGTTTGGGGTTTGGGTCAAGTTTGGCTCTTTATGATGTAGGGTGTATGAATTGTTGCATTAAATAATTTAAATTAAACTGAAGGCGTTGTAAAGAAAGTTATCTTAGGCTAGGGTCACACATGCGGCCTGTATTTTAAATCCTGATCCGGTTTTGAGGTTGCAAAAAGCTCAAAACCGTATCAGGAAACGCTCCCCATAGGAGCCCATTATGGTAACCAGATTGCACTACATGCAATCCGGTTACGCACAGGAGGAAAAAGCTCAATTAAAAATGACATGCTTCACATTGATCAGTCATAACTTCAATATTTTGTGGTAGATCGATGGATAGATAAATAATGAATACATTTGGAACAAAAATTTGTGAGTAAGTGAATAAATCGATAGTCTAATATTTTTCTTTCTTGTATACGGAAACTCCACGGAGAGTAACTTTTTAGTACAGTCTCTGCCCTCCTACATGATGAAGCAGAGCTGTACACTGCAGTTCTAGGATCTATATGACCCACCCCAGGGCGGTGTGTAACCCGGCACTGGGCTTTGATTTACTGGGGATTTCATGGGTGGCCTGTGCCTGGTACCGTGGCCCTGGTGGTCGCTGAAAAAGGGGATAAAACAAAATAAAAAGAGTGGGTGACTCTACCTATGGTTCCCGGTAATTGTATCGGTGGTGTACCTGCCTTTCCTTTCTCTGTCCTCAACTGTACTTTTCCATTCTTCCTCCTTAGCACTCACGCACTCAGAGCCCTCAGTCAGCTCCCACGGATCCTTTCTGGACAAGTCCTCTCCTGGACCTCCAGACCCTCTACGGGACCTTTTAGGGTTTACGCCGGGTGTCAGCCATGACTCCCATGAGAAGCTCGTGTCCCTCCATTTTGGTGGCTTGAGGATAAACGCCCACACCACTCTTGGAGCCAGTCCTCCATTCCTGAATTGGGTCCCTCCGACCAGTAGTCGTACCGGCCTGGATTCGGGTGCACCTTAACACTTTAGGATCCTCTTTCTTTCCTAGAGGTTTCTCAGATGTCTGACTCCTCGCTTCCCACAGGAGCTCGCCTCAGCTTCATTCTCAGACTCCTACTGACTAACCCTCTTCCCGCTCTTCCACTACCCACTTAAGCTCCTCCCACTGGGACCGGTTCCCTAGCAACGGATTAACCTATTGGTCCCCATATCTAAGGAGTGGATGGGTGTGACAAGGGTACCTGATGTGACATCCCATGTTTTCTGGCCACAGGGATACCACACAGTCTCCTGTGGGTGTAGCACTCCTGTGTGGCATCCCGACTAGTGGGGTGCCATGTTCCCCCTTGGTTACCACTCATCGTCCGTGAGTGACCTGACCTGTACCCGACACAGAGTTAAATTATTATATGCATTTCAAACTATAAAATAAAATTTTTATTCAACACTTATCTTTCTATCCAGGAGGCACTTTACTTTTAACGTTACCGGATCAATGGGACCAGCAATAAACAGTTCAAGACATTTACATCTGGCCTTAATGGGGCCAGATTGCAGCACGGCCCGGTGGTAATTGTCTCTTTTACTCTCAGTAGTGTCCATGTCACCACTAGGCTGTCTTAAAGGCACAGTATTACACTTCCACTGAGTCCATTGGCTTAACTGGGTACAGTCCAAAGGCTCAACGTCATAAATAAAAGTTCACATAATGTCCAGTACATCTCATAAAATAGCATACATCAAAACTATTTACAAAGGGTCAAGTATACATTAATCTACACATCTGTACACTCTTAAAGCATACCACCCTCTAGGGCCAAGGTGTCACTCATAAGTGATCTTATCCATTCAGTATAGGTCTCCTTTGGGAGGCGAGCTTCAATGTCTCTCTGGCTCATGAAAACCTCATCAATCTCGGCTTCCACCTACTGGTCCCCTGGTCTAAGGTGTGTGGATGGGCATAATGAGGGTCCTTGATGTGACATCCCAGGTTCCCTGGCCATAGGGAGACCACACACTCTCCAGTGGGTGTAGTACCCCTGTGTGGCTTCCCGACCAGTGAGGCGCCACCTATACAATGCTTATAATTCTGCTCATCACCTCTGACATTCCCTCTTGAGACAGAGAATGTCAACATGTCAGCTTCATGTAGGTGCAGAAAGCAGGAGGTGTGTAAGGGGCGTAAATGCTGGGAGCTGCAGGATAATCCTACATTCCAGCCCCCTCACATTTCTATATAGGGAAGTGGTGTGGCAGGGGGTGTGGCCACCGACCACATGCTCACACTACAATCCTGTCTCTGATATACCATCCTATGTGAACGGGGGTCCAGGATTGAAATAGCAATCATTTCACCAAGCAGATACAAATACATACTGTGATCCTCTGTTGTATGATGATGCATAATGTGTACTGTTATTGTGAGCCTAGGAGCAGAGGCAAATCATTACATTGAACGATTCAGCTCAACATGGTCTCCCCTCACCCATTTGAACATGATAGCTTCCTATCCCTCCACCTTTCAATGGATGATCATCATCACTCTTCACTGGAATGTAGGATGATTCTGCAGTACCAGGGTCCATGCACCAGATACACCTCCTGATCTCTGCATCTGTATGAAGATCAAAAGAGCAGGTATGATTTTTTTGAATTATAAGAAATCTATAGATCCTAGAATTGCAGTGTACAGCTCTGTTTCATCATGTAGCAGGGCATGGACTGTACTAAAATATTTTCTCTCCCCGGAGTTCCCCTTTAATAACACCTAATAGTTATATTAATCTTGTACTTATGCGCTCTTTCTTAGGTTCTTATGTTTTTGGCTCTTCATATATAATTGCAGCTTCCTACGTAATCACTTGAAGCATATGACCTTCCATAATTGCTATTTTTTTAATGGTTTGCCTTCATTTTCCTTTATCCTTATGCTCAACAATTGTTTCTATGTCAAATATTTTGATTAAAGCTTGAAAGAAATGGTCCAATTATGATCATAATACTTCATCTTAATGAAACTGCGATCAGCTGCTATTAGCAGGATGTGAGGTTATTTTGTTTCTTCTCATCAAACTGGCTGCAGCCTCAAATGAGCTATTTAAGGTGAATTTATAATACATCTGTGTTTTACTGATGTATTCTCTGAATTTTTTCTTTCAGATAGGGATTAAAACAAAAAAATAGTATTAATTTACATTTCAGATATTGATTTCAATTAAACCGAATGATGTTGACATTATTTTTGCAGTTTAATTTTTGCATATAATAATAAATATTAAAGTTACGCAAATCAAATTGATGCAAATTTTAGGGACCCCATCAGACGTGAAAATTAAACAAATTGGGATTCGATTCATATCAATCTAAAAAAAGAATTGTTCCTTGCATTTTAAAACAAAGCAGAAGATTACATCAGCTAGAGAAGACGCACATGACCTGAGGAACATCTGAACTATGATCCTCATTATGTCATGGAGCTATCATATCACAAGACATAGCACAGTGAATAAGAATGGGCTATCATTACCTGGATGTATGCCAAGGCCAGAGGGATACAGCAGACATTTTTGGGTCTATCTGTATATTGAGTTGATGCTAACAGCAAACAGATTAGCCATGATTAAATGAAAATAATTTAAAGACAATGTGTGTTGTGTAACTGCTGAGGTAAGGAATGATCACCATTGGAAATGAGTGGATCTGACTGGATTGGAACTGGCTAAATTGCTCAGATTTTCATAGGAAATCATTTACACAGCTAATATATTCATCATGAAATTAATGTAGATTATTACATCTTGGGGTCTACAGAGAGCACAGATTTTATTGAAATGTAAACAGTAGGGAATAAAACTAAACTAATACCTCATCACTCACCTCTGCTTTGCAATCTCAATCATATGGTCCTTGGCACATCTTTCAACCACCATCACACAATACATATTTGCAATAGGCCCAAGACTGAAGGCCATGACTTTGCCTAGGGTGATCCTGGGCATGCGTGCATCCTTCTTGGGGCTAGTCTTGCCCAGAGGTTCCATCCTGAAGTGCGTGTCATATAGTCATGCTATATACCCACACTTAAATATGACTTTACCGCATTCATGTGCAGGGACACCCTGGACCTGTTTGAGGCTGGATGTAATGGCCTAGAGTCTCCATCTAGACCCAGGGCATCTCTGAGAATGCATGTTGTAAGATTGCGGCTAACTTGTGACATCCAGATGTGTGCTGCGATCTTATTAGGAAAAATTTAGTCTGGGACTCCTTACCACAACTAGGCCCAGAAAGACCCTGCATGGTGACCAGCTGGCATTCACTTTGCTGGGTACACTTCGAGGGTACTATAAAAGATTTGCACTATGTAGAATAATGATCTTGGTCAAATTTTACTGGAATTCAATTTCATGCAAATAACATTGCCAAATTCTATTATTCATTTTCCCATTGCTCAGTATGTTGAGAACACGTTGGCATTACTGAGGCTATGTTTATGTTAAGATCTTGAAAGAGATTGGATATTGGCATACCACTAATAGTGATAGGGTAAGTGGCTGCTATGCACATTTGAATTTGGTGGACCTGGTGCCAAACATGGTCTAGATTTCAACAATATCTATAACCTCAGGATTGAGATACAGATGAACACAGTGGTAGAACCAGGATGATAATTAATCTAACAAAACTTTATTTACAGGGAACATAGGACATCAAATAAGAATATAGCTCATTGAAGTCCACAATGAGTCCACAGGAAAAGAAACAGATCTGTAGGCACCACCTGGTAATCAGATGTCAGATAAAAGGAAGAAAGAGTCCTAAATCAAGCCGATGATGGACACAACACAATCCCACGTGACAGCTTCTATCAGTCCACCCAGGCAACAGGACCTGGCTGCAGACATGGGTCCTCGAGCTTCTGAAGTCACAACACAACTAGCAAACATGAGTATAATGTTCTCTCTCCTTGGATCAGCCCCTGGATGGGGGGAAGGAATCACACCCTTTTGAACTTGGAGAAGTTCCCAAACATTGCAAACCTCACTCTACCTACAGGTTACATTACACAGAGAATATGAACACAGGAACAGGGAGGGGCAATCTGTTACAACCCATTGCCCCCTCAATTTGTGTAGGAACTAGTGACCTCTACAGATTGCTTGTCAAGTACACGTAGCCATGGCTGACAGGACTCATGGCTTCATTATCACATAGTCTTGTGGGACTTAAACTCGGCTTTGTGCAGCCAAAAATTAGCATTGTAGCTCTCCCAAATCATTATCTAGAAGAACATCTGCAGGGAGACTGCCTATCTCCCCAAGCACACATTTTCTGACCCCAAAGCCAAAGCTCAGATCTACAGTTGTTTTGGGAATAGTCCTCCATTTGCCTCCTGCCAATTCGATGACAATCCCAGGTCCTTTCTGGATCGCCTAAGGCCGAACCACTTGAGGATCAGCTAGTGTGAGAAATGCCCCCAAGTCCCAAAATCCAATAATTCTCTTTCAATCCAGCATGGCCTCCTGCAAGTGCTTATATCAATGAGTGCAAGTTGTCATAGCTGTGATCCACACCCCATGCATCCCTAGTGGTTCAACATGGATGGCTGAGTCACTAAGCCAGTCCTCACATAGTGGTGACACATATTCCTCCATTGTACATTGCTGTAAATAATTTATAGTCTAATTTGGTGAAGGGTCATTCCTCATTTGACCCATAGGGCAGGTGGCCTGCAGATGCCAAGGCTGCCCACATCAATAACATCTGCTCTGTGTCTCGCTCCTCCAAAGTGCAATCTTAGGCAGGGGGTAAGGGAACCTGGAGGCCGGTACCCACCTAATGGTGCAGGAGGTGGGTGTTGGGTTTGACGATGACTCCTCCATTAAATTGCTGGGCATGTCGCCTGCAGATGCATGGGATGCCGACAACCATAACACATGCACTCCGCTACGTTCTCTCCTCGTCGCATTCCAGAATATTCAGAAGTAGCAACTGGAGACACATTCACACGGGTATGAGGTGGTGGCTTGGGGGAACCATGAACAATGGGGACAGGGGGACAAGGGACTACTGGTGTTGGGGAGTTGATAGTCCTCCCTTCATCCTCCAGTAAATACCTCCACCGAGGCTTGATGGTGAGAACCTCATCAGATAGAGCGGCAGCTTGTTCCACTGTCGCTGGTTTCCTCTCAGATACCCATTCCCAGATCTCAGCGGAGCATTTGACATACAATTGTTCTTTTAGGATGACCTGGAGGAGGTCTCCCAATTTAAGGCCCCCTCTCCTTCCAGCCTGCAATGACATGCTTGCTTAATCCTGTGAGCATACTTTTTAAAAGAGACTTCCCAATTACAGACTAAAGTAATGAACTGAGTTCTGTAAGTTTCTGGTATTACTGCATAGTATTCCAGGATGGTCTCTTTAATGTCCTCATACTTACGGTTCCACTGAGGGTCTATAGCTCTGTACACTTCAGCAACTCCAACCTATAAGAACCTCACTAGATGTCTGACCTGCTCCCTTCCGGGATTTCCATTAACCAACATTGATATTCAAAGACCTGGAAGGATCCCTCAATGTTCCCTACAGCCTCATAAAATGGCTTAAAGTCCTTGCTGGACACTCTGGGAGAGTCCCTCATTGTGGGTGCTGTGGTTACAGTCTGTCTGGAGCTTATGGCTGCTTCCACAGTGAGATTCCTCTCCTGTGCTGTGCGAATTACCTCACCCTTATCTCCTGTGGCGGCCTCATCTGCCAACAATGCTTTCTCTTGAACCCAGTGAATGGCCTCCCGCTTATCTTGCATGGTGGCCTCATCCCCTAGTATTGCCATCTCCTCCTCATACCACACAGCCCACTGACTTTTTGGGATATTTACCCGCAGGTTCCATCTTTCCTCCCATTGCTGTAGAATCCTTCCTCAGTGCTATCCTGAAGGCAAGCTCCTTCCACAGCCTCAATTAAATGCTCCTTGTTTATTCCTTTGTATCTGATCCCTAATTTGCAGGCCTTTGTATGCTCCCAAAAGTCCAGTTCCTGTATCCTGAGGTTTTGGTTCCAGACTTTGATGGGTTGCTTTCCTCCATTCCATCTGCTCTGATCCCACTGCTGCCACCAGTTTGTGACATAGTGAGTGACAGAGCAGGAAGGGAAACAAGGCTAATGATCAATTCTACAAAACTTTATTTACAGGGAGCATAGGACATCAAATAGGAATATGGTTCCTTAAAGTCCACAATGTGTCCACAACAAAGGAAGATAATCCAGGGGCGCCACCTGGTAATCTGATACCAGATAAAGCAAAGAGTGAGTCCTGAATCTAGCCGATGAGGGACACAATGCAATCCCACATGGCAGCTTCTATCAGTCCACACAGGCAACAGGACCTGGTCGTAGCCACAGGTCCTCGGGCTTACGAACTCACAACACAACTAACAAACATAAGTAAAATGTTCACTATCCTTGGATCAGCCCCTGGATGTAGGGAAGGGCTCACACCCCTTTGAACATTAGTCTCCATGGAGATGTTCCAAGATGCTGCAGACCCCACCCTGTCTACAGGATATATTAGACAGAGAACATGAACATAGGCCGTGGGAGGGACAGTCTGTGACAAGAACAGAAAGCTCTTTTCTCTCTGATTTACTATTCATTTTGTGCATCTGAGTGTCAGTGCATCTAGTGCAGTGATATCATTAGTTCATGCCTTCTGTTCAAAGCCTTAGGCTACTTTCACACTACGATTTTTGTAAAATCCGATGCTGTCCGATATAAATCGGACAGCATCGGATTCTTCTAATGCTTGGAATCGGGTGCCAAATAGGCATCCGATTCCGACAGAAAATAGGATGCCCGCCCTTCTGTCAGATCGCTCCCTGAGAGCTGTCAGTCTCTCCCCCGGTCCTCTTCTTTATCCCCTGTGTCTCCCCTCTTAGCCCCCGGTCCTTTCCTCTTATCCCCTGTGTCTCCCCTCTTGGCCCCCAGTCCTGTGTCTCCCCTCTTGGCCCCCGGTCCTGTGTCTCCCCTCTTGGCCCCCGGTCCTGTGTCTCCCCTCTTGGCCCCCGGTCCTGTGTCTCCCCTCTTGGCCCCCGGTCCTGTGTCTCCCCTCTTGGCCCCCGGTCCTCTCATCCCCTGTGTCTCCCCTCTTGGCCCCCGGTCCTCTCATCCCCTGTGTCTCCCCTCTTGGCCCCCGGTCCTCCTATGCGTCCTCCTCCTCTCCTCTTGTCCTCCTCCTCCTCTCCTCCTCTCCTTTCTCACCTGTCCACGACTCCTGCACGGTCCCGCGCGTCTCCGGTGCCTTGCTGTTCTGTCTCAGTGCTGCCAGGACCTCTCGTGATGTCACAATCACATGACTGCCGGCTATTGGTTCCTGGCAGTCATGTGATTGTGACATCACGGCAGGTCTTATCAGCACAGACGGCAAGATACCTGGAGACACCGGAGATGCCGGGAGACGTCGGGGGCCTCGTGGACAGGTGAGCATAGATTTTTTTATTTTTAATTAACCCATTCATTCACTTTTGGAGCGATAAAATCGGTCCGAGGAGACATGAGATGTTTCCTCGGACCCTTCTCCATAGGGCCCCATGTTAAGTTGATCGGATCGGATCGGATGTGCACTAAATGCCATCCGATCTGGTCCGATCCGAATCTGTCCGATTTTATTTTCGGTGCAAAAATCGGAGCAAGCTCCGATTTTTGCACCGATAAAAAAATCGGACAGATTCGGATCGGACCAGATCGGATGGCATTTAGTGCACATCCGATTCGGTCCGATGCCCATAGGCATACATGGGGTCGAAAATCGGTCCGATGCTGTCCGATTTTCATCGGACAGCATCGGAAATGCTAAAATCGTTATGTGAAAGCAGCCTTAGTCTGCAGATTTCACAGACTAAATCAATGCATTAAAGGAATGGGGCTAAGTGACAAGTTTATTTATTTTTCATTTGGTCAGTCTCTACTTGTGAGAGGGATCTTTTGGGGGGGGAATCATACTGTGTATTGAGGACTGCAATGGCCATTGTACTTTGTGGGCAAGCTGTAGGGCCATCAGACTCTATGTGAGGGCTGTGGAATGCATCACATTGTGTGGCATTATACAATATGTAGGGGGTAAGAAAAATTATTTCTTTAACATTGTGTGTGTAGGTGGGGCTGTAGGGGTATTACACTGTAGTATAGGGGTCATCATACTGTGTGGAGCTGTGAGGGCATGATACTGAGTGGAGTGATGTATTGGTCAGCATACATTCTGTGAGGTAGATACAGTATGTGCCATTAAGAAGTATGTGAGGGCACTGTAAGACCATCATGTTTTGCAGGAAACTATGGGAGACTCATTATGTGTAATGGAATTTACAGTACTGTAAAATTCATCATAGAGTGGGGTGGTTTTTTGGGGCATCATACTGTGTGGGAGAGACTGGAGGTCATCATACTGTATTGGTGAGCTTTGAGCGAAGGATACTGGGTTGTAGATGGAAAAAAGTGAAAAGATTCCAACAACTCTTCCAAGTAAAGATTAGTATAAAAACATTATTTTATTGCAAATCCAAGTTAAAAACATAATGTTTTCATTGTACAAACAATGGGGGAAGGACTTATGCATTTCAAACATAAACGTTAAATGTTCTTATTCATAGTGTGTCACAATGTTGAATAAGAAAGCAAATTACAGTGAACTAACAGGAAGTAAAACTGAGGAGATATGGGGAGGAGAGGCAGATATTAGCATTACAATGAAGAGATTATGAGGACTCAAAATATACAAAAATAGGACACATGCATCAAATAAGGTAACAATCAATAATTGAGAGATAAGTCCAACTTTAAATTCATGCCAGTAGGTGTCCTGGTGTTGAATTCCAGGATCCAGAAGGCTTCACTTTTATGAAGAATCCACCTCTTGTCTCCTCCTCCTTTTGGTAGCTGTACTTTTTAAATTTCACTTACTTTCAAGAAGCTAACATTGTCAGTATGCAGATTAATGAAATACTGTGAGGCTCCTGATAAAATCTGGATGGTCTTATGTTGAGCATTGTATACTAGTGCATCTCAATGAATTAGAATATTATCAAAAATCATATTGCCATATTTAAGGGTGTTCCTGTGAGTCCTGAAATACGCTAATAAATCAATATTACATTCTCCCTTTGGTGTCTCATGGAATACGGCAGCCTGGTTTTTAATCCTCCCTACTTTAATTTTGTGAGATAGTGACCTTTGGCTTTTCATTGCCTGGCTGTAAGCCATAATTATCAACATTAACAGAAATAAATACTTGAAATAGATCACTCTGTAATGACTCTATATAATATATGCGTTTCACTTTTTGTACTGAATTACTGAAATAAATTAACTTTTTGATGATATTCTAATTCATTGAGAGGCACTAGTATGTATCTCCAGAGGGGTGTAGTAGTGCATCCAATGTACTGCAATCGGCAAGTGACACATTGGTACATGTATAGTGTAAGTTGTACAACAATTTCTAAACATTTTTATGTCATATTCCTTGTTAGTATTAGTACAGTGGTTCTTAACCGGGGTTCTATCGAACCCTAGGGGTTCGGTGAGTCGGTCTCAGGGGTTTGGTGGAGCTTCCACCACGGAGGTCAAGACACACCCGACTCATTATGTAAATTCGTGATGACACGCCCCGCTTGGCCATCACTTGCTGCAGATGATCACGTTACATTAATTGGCCAATCAGTGCTGCAGGGAATTTAGTGTGCTCAGTAGTCACCGTGTGACTGTCGTACTCGTACGTTGTGTGGTTTCTTTCTTAATATTTTAATCCATATTAACTATGTCGAGCAAAAAAAGAAAGTGGTCAGACGAATATGTACACGGAACGTGATGGGAGTCAGTGTCCTATCTGCATGATTTGCAATGCCAAGTTGAGCAACTCTAGTCTCGCGCTGGCAAAACTGAAGGAACACTTTTTGAAGCTGCATAGAGATGGGGAATACAAGAACACAACACTTGCTGAATTAAAGTGATCCTAAACCCAGAAACTGACCCCCCCTTATCTTTAGACCTGTCCCTGCACCCCCTCTTATCATTCCTAGCCATCCCTTTTGCAGAAAAAATTGCTTTTGTAAAGTAAGAGAAAATGTTATAATAATTTGACCTGTGTGAGTTCTCTCTTTCGGTGGAAGCCGAGATGGGACGGGCCTGTCTGCTGCTGCCTGGTAAATATGCACGCCCCTCTGCTTGTAAGAGCCTGGCCGTGTCATGAAAGTGGGTGGGGCTAAATCGCGCTATGCCGGAGCCCCGCCCCCTTTCATGACGCGGTCAGGCTCTTACAAGCAGAGGGGCGTGCATATTTACCAGGCAGCAGCAGACAGGCCCGTCCCATCTCGGCTTCCACCGAAAGAGAGAACTCACACAGGTCAAATTATTTTAACATTTTCTCTTACTTTACAAAAGCGATTTTTTCTGCTAAAGGGATGGCTAGGAATGATAAGAGGGGGTGCAGGGACAGGTCTAAAGATAAGGGGGGGTCAGTTTCCGAATTTAGGATCACTTTAAAGGTGAAAAGAGCCAGATTCGATGAAAGGGCCACTTTGCCAGCTCTTGGATTTGTACCGAGAACAAACCGATCCTCACCGCATCGTACGAAGATGCTTACCTGATCGCAAAGCAGGGCAATCCGCACACCATCGGTGAAACACTCATAAAACCAGCAGCATTAAAGATGGTGAATCTGATACTCGGAACAGTGGCGAAGGTAAATTATCCCAAATTCCTCTTTCAAATGACACCATCAGTGACAGAATAGAGTACATGAGTAAAGACATCTTTGCTCAAGTAGTCGCAGATCTAATTTTAAGTCCAGCAAAATTCAGCCTTCAACTCGACGGGACCACAGACGTTTCTAATCTAAGCCAGCTTGCTGTTTTCGTGCGCTATGTGAAAGACAACATGATAAAAGAAGAGTTGTTATTTTGTAAGCCTCTTACAACAACAACTAAGGCAGCCGATGTGAAGAAGCTTGTGGATGACTTCCTCAGAGACAACAATCTTTCATGGGATATGGTTTCTTCAGTTTGTACGGACGGAGCTCCAGTCATGCTGAGAAGAAAGTCTGGTTTTGGAGCGCTAGTAAAAGCTGATGCACCACACATCATTGATAAGCATTGTATTCTGCACAGGCATGCGTTGGAAACAAAAACCTTGCCTCCAAAAATGGCAGAAGTATTAAAAACTGAAGTGGAATGTGTGAACTATGTGCAAAATAGTGCTCTGAGGCACCGCATCTTCAGTGAGCTGTGTAAAGAAATGGGCTCTGAATTTGAGGTACTCCTGTACCATTCTAATGTTCTGTTGTTATCCCGGAGACAGGTGCTGAATCGTGTTTTTGCCATGCGTGTGGAATTAGCCCTGTTTTTGTAAGAGCACCAACAATGTCATGCAGATTGCTTCAAAAATCCTGAGTTCATTCTCATTTTAGCGTACATGGCTGATATATTCGCAGCTCTAAATCATCTCAATCAGCAGATGCAGGGTGGTGGAGTCAACATCATGGAAGCAGAAGAAAACCTGAAGGATTTTAAAAAAAAAATCTACCGTTATGGAAACGACGAACAGAGAACAATAACTTTGCAAACTTTCCCCTTCTGGACGATTGAGTAAGTATGATCGAAGATGTGTCTAGAATCAGAGACATTTCTGTATCCATGAAACTGAAGCAAACAATTGCCACGCACTTAGATGAGCTTGCAAAGTCTCTCCACTGATATTTCCCTACAAGAGAGTCATATCCAGCATGGGTGAGACAGCCGTTCACGTTTGCTGTTGAGACAGCAGATGTCAATTATGAATACCTCGAAGAAATCATTGAAATGCAGCAGAGCCAGGTTCAACAGCAACTCTTCAGAGCAACAACACTCTCAACGTTTTGGTGTTGACAGTTGGAAAAGTACCCAATTATTGCTAAGAAAGCCCTGGAATTTTTTATACCATTTGTTACAACATATCTCTGCGAATAATCCTTTTCGAGGATGCTGGACATAAAAACAAAGAATTGCTGTGAAAATTACATGAGAGTAGCACTTGCCAAGGTGAAGCCATGCATATCTGAACTGGTCTCTCAAAAACAACAGCAGAAGTAACACTGATTTGCAGGTATGTAATTACTTGTGAGTTCATGCACTGTGTTGGTTTTGTTCTTTGATCAAGGTGACGTTCATGCACGGTTCATTTTGTGTACCAGTAAAAAAACATATACCTATTAGGGATGGGTGAATCTACTCGCTAGAACTCGTTACTCGGCGAGTAGTAAGGGACTCGCAGGACTCGTTACTCTGTGAGTTTCCCAGCGTTTACTCGCACAGTAACGAGTCCAATGCAAATCAATAGCAATCCTAGTTTTGTCAGAGACTCTGACAAAACTAGGATTGCCATTGTCTTGCATTGGACTCGCTACTGTGCCAGTGATAGCAGGGAAACTCGCAGAGTAAGAGCTGTCTGCTCTGTGCAGCTTCAGGGTCCTAAAGCCCGCCTGCTGCCTGATGTAGCAGAGCTGAGATTGTTCTCAGTCTGCTCATTCCATGTGCATAGACATCTATATCTATGCACAGGGGATGTAGCAGAGAGGACATCGCGTTTTGGACTACGTCGGACGGAAGAGGATTTTTTTAATTAAAGATGGAGTCCCTAATGGCTTTTTTTTTATTTCTAATAAAAAATTTTCTCTGTGTGGTGTTTCTGGAACCAGCCGGATCCAGCATGCAGCAACTGGCTGCCCCCAACCCCCAGGTGCCTATTTGTACCTGGCCGGACACAAGAATATAGGCGAGCCCTCTTTTTTTATTATTTCATGAATTTCATGAAATAATTAAAAAAAAATGCGTGGGGCTCCGCGCAATTTCTATGTCTAGCCAGGTACAGCTAAGCAGCTGGGGGCTGGAATCTGCAGCGCAGGGAGGCCCAAGCTTTCTGGGAAACCCCCGCTGCAAAGTGCAGCCCACAGCCGCCCCAGAAGATGGCGCGTTCATTGAAGCGCCATCCTCTGGCGCTGAACCCCGCTCTTCCAGCGGCCCTGGTGGCGGTGGCACGCTGGGTAATAAAGGGGTTAATACCAGCTTTGTTATATAAGCTGGTATTAAGCCCGAGATTCTTAATGTCAGGCCAGGTTTGACCCGGCCACTAAGAATCTCCAATAAAGGGTTAAAAAAAGCACAACACAGAGAAAATTTTTCATTAGAAATAAAAAAAAAAGCCATTAGGGACTCCATCTTTAATTTAAAAAATCCTCTTCCGTCCGACGTAGTCCAAAACGCGATGTCCTCTCTGCTACATCCCCTGTGCTTAGATATAGATGTCTATGCACAGGGAATGAGCAGACTGAGAACAATCTCAGCTCTGCTACATCAGGCAGCAGGCGGGCTCTAGGACCCTGGAGCTGCACAGAGCAGACAGCTCTTAGGCTGCTTTCACACAGCGATTTTCTGTGATCCGTGGCTGTCCGTTGTAAAACTGACAGCCACGGATCAGATTTTGGCCCCATGTTATCCTATGGGCACGGATCACATCGGATTTGGCCTTATTGGCATCCGATTTTTGTCGGATCCGATCCTGGCCGATTTTTTGCTGTGCCCAAAATCGCAGCCTGCTGCCATTTTTGGCACAGCGGGTCAGATCGGACCGAATTGGATCCGACCTGATCCGCGCCAAATAGCATGGGGCCTATGGAGCGAGGATCCAAGGAAACAGCTCATGTCTCCTCGGACCCGATCTTAGCGTACTGAGCATGCTCAGTACACTAACACCGCTCTGTGCCATCTAATATCACTTCTGCAATGTATATTCATACATTGCAGAAGTGATATCCAGTGAAATGAAAGGGTTAAAAATAAAAAAATCATTATCCTCACCTCTCCACGATCCAGCGATGCCTCCAGCGCTCTGTGCGTCTAGGACCTGGCCTGACGTCACAGTTGAGTCACGTGACCGGTTACCGCGGTAACCGGTCATGTGACTGTGACATCACGCCAGGTCCTGTTGATCAGAAGAAGAAGCTGGAAGCACCGCGGGTGTCGTGGAGAGGTGAGAATGAAGATTTTTTTATTTTTAAAGGCCTGGAAAGAGGGGAACAAAGGGGGCAAAGAGGGAGCGAAATAGGGGACAAAGAGGGGAGACAGAGGGGGCAAAGAGGGGTCCGAAAGAGGGGGCAAAGAGGGGAGACAGAGGGGGAAAAGAGGGGGAGACAGAGGGGACAAAGAGCGGTCGAAAGAGGGGAGACAGAGGGGGCAAAGAGGGGAGACAGAGTGGAGACAGAGGGGGCAAAGAGGGGAGACAGAGGGGGCAAAGAGGGGAGACAGAGGGGGCAAAGAGGGAGCAGAGAGAGGAGGGGAGAAAGGTGACAGGAGGAGCAGGGATAGGAGAGAGGATCCAGACTGATGCTGCAAAATATCGGAATCGGATGCCTATTTGGCATCCGATTGCAGTCATCAGTTTGGATCCGATGCTGTCCGAGGGGAGCAGCAAAAAGTCTGATTCCCTCGGACAGCATAAAAACGCTGTGTGAAAGCAGCCTAACTCTGCGAGTTTCCCTGCTATCACTGGCACAGTAGCGAGTCCAATGCAAGACAATGGCAATCCTAGTTTTGTCAGAGTCTCTGACAAAACTAGGATTGCCATTGATTTGCATTGGACTCGTTACTGTGCGAGTAAACGCTGGGAAACTCGCAGAGTAACGAGTCCTAGCAGATAGAGCCTGAAGCTTCCGAGACACATCTGCAATTTGTAAATCGCACATTACTCGCTATTACTCGCTTCCCCATTCATTAAAATTGGACTCGCTAGACTCGCAACGAGTAGCGAGTCCCGGGCTCGGACTCGCTAGAGTCAAGCGATTCCGAGTAATTTAGGACTCGCCCATCACTAATACCTATGCCTTGAATTTAGAAAAAAAACATATTTGATATATCACTAAAGAAGGGTTCGGTGAATGTGCATATGAAACTGGTGGGTTCGGTACCTCAAACAAGGTTAAGAACCACCTGTATTAGTAGATACAACTTTTTTATTGTTCCCCATGTAGGTACAGAATCCACAATTTTTTTGGCCGCATTTATGCAAACCCATGATAAATAGTTAACACCCAGTAGCAGATACATTAATTCTTTGTGAATGGTCTCTAGGTGAAATACGATTGATTGTCTATAGTTATTAATTTCTTAGAAACAAATTTGTATCCACTATCTAGAATTTTCTCCAATGAAATGTCCATTTGTAAAATAGTTGTTTCTTGATTATGTTATTAATCTCATAGTAATTTCTGCTATGCTGTGTGCAAAAAAAACGGGAAAATTAGTGCATGATGTGTTTGATGTTGGTGCAAGACACTGCATGTTTTGTGATTAGCTTTAATCTTAGCTTTATTAGTAATAGCAGGAGAATAACCTCTTTATAAGAGGCGTCTCATAATATCACAATCCTGCTCATAGCTTTCAGGAGAGGAACAGCATCTCTTGGCCATGATAAATTCTCCAACAAGTAGTTTATTAGCAATGTAATTGGGATGGCAACTGTTTGTGTACAGAAGAGAATTACCTGTAGTAGCTTTTATATAGATGTAGAATTGTCTGCAGAGGCTGGTACATATTTAGGCAAAAAAAAAAAATTAGGGGAAACACAAAATTTAGCAATCGATTTTTTGAGACAAAAAAAAAACCCAGTTAGAGGAAACACAAATATTTGGCAATCACATTTTGTTTGCATAAAATGCATCTTTTGCAATGCACAGATGTAGTAATCACAATCACTTCTTCTAAGCAAAAAATGCCTGTCTGGATGGATCCTCTCGCCTTCCTATTCTATCTAAAAAAAAGTAGCTATCTATCTTTCTGTGTGGCAGGGATAGAGTAGCATGAAGAACTGGCAACAGTACTGTCCCTAAGCCTTGACACTCTGAAAATTGTGACGATGGCAAATGGCAGCTTCTTTTTTCCTGAGAGATATGTGACTTAGGCAACCAATGACACAAGCTCTTGTGTCTACAAGTTGTGGATAGTTTATGCACCTTGATTTGCTGTCAGCCCAAAACATCAACACAGGGGCATAACAATCAGGGTTGCAGGGGGCGCGAATGTGACAGGGCCCAGACATACAGGGGCCCGCACTTGCCAGCCGCCCCTGTGCCCGCTTATCCCAGTGTCTGCTTCACATGCCATCACTGTGCGGCAGCACACGGGCCACTCTGCAGCCCGTCTGTCAAGAAGCCTCCTGCTTCCTACTGTCCTGCACGTCCTATTACCATGGCAATGATGGCATGCATTCCACAGTGGAATACATAAAGCAGGAAGTGCCGCTTACTCCACACTAGAAGTAGGCGGTACTTCCTGCTTTATGCGCTCCACTGTGGAATGCATGCCGGCACGGCCTCCTCCTGTGTCTTCAGTTTTGGCAAGCAGAACAGAGCTGCGAGGGAACCAGGAGAGGTAAGTACTGTGATTCCAAAACCGTCGTGGCGGGGAATGCACTGTTCCCTGCCTGCATGGAGGATCGTGCGATAATATCGCTAGATTTCCGGTGCTCATGTCATAGCCCGGGGTCCTGACGAGACCCGGGAATGTATCACTGATCTCTTCCCGTGAGTGGTTGGCAAGCACTGCCAACCACTCAAAGTGCGCACTTGTGACGGGTCCGATGTGCTGCAGCTCATCGGGACCTGTCACAAGGGATCAGACTGTGCAGCAGTGTGCCTCCCTATGGGGGTGTGTAAAATGAAGAATTTATTAACCCCTTAAGGGTCGAAGTCTCACTTTGCAATTCTGACAATTGTCATTTTCTAAAGTTATAACTCTGGAATGCTTCAATATATCAACATTAAGCGATTAATAAATTAAGTTTTTTCAAACATGAAAAAAAAATTAAAAGTTCAAATCACCCCCCTTTCCCCCATTCAAAATAAAAGTATTTAAAATATAAAAAAATACACATATTTGGTATCACCGGGTTAAGAAACGCTCGATCTATCAATATATAAAATCAATTAATGAGAGTCATAAACTGCAAAACGGAAAAAAGGTCCAAACTCCAAAATTATGTTTTATGGTTGCGGCAACATTGCTAAAAAAAGCAATAACGGACGATCAAACAGCGCATCCACCCAAAAATGGTATAATTAAAAATGACAGCTCAAGACGCAAAAAATAAGCCATCCCACAACCTCAGGTCCCAAAAAATGAGAACGCTATAGGTCGCAGAACATGGCGCAAAAAGTGTGATTCTATTTTTTTTTCAAACTAATGAGAACGCTATAGGTCGCAAAACATGGCGCAAAAAGTGTGATTCTATTTTTTTTTCAAACTAATGAGAACGCTATAGGTCGCAAAACATGGCGCAAAAAGTGTGATTCTATTTTTTTTTTCAAACTTCAGAATTTTTTTTCACCACTTAGATAGCAGTAAAAGCATACATGTTTGGTATCTACGAACTCGTACCAACCTGAGGCATTACACTGTCATGTTTGTTTTACCATATAGTGAACATAGCATAACTTATAATTGCACTATTTTTGCAATTTTACTGCACTTGGAATTTTTTTCCTATTTCCCTCTACACTGTGTGGTAAAATAAATGATTGCATCTGAAATTACAATGCGTCCCACAAAAAACAGGCTGTCATATGTCTATATTGATGGAAAAATAAAAAAGTTCTGGCTCTTGGAAGCAGGGGAGCAAAAACCGAAAATGAAAAACGAAAATTCGCTAGGTGGTGAAGGGGTTAAAGGGAACCTGTCACTTCATCTAGCCACCCTAACCTATAAATATCTGTCCATACAGCCTCAAACTACTTTAGTAACTATCCCTGTCTGAGCTTTTAGTGCTGTCTACAAGTTCAATAAATCGTTTTATCAACTTACAACATCCATATTGGATATTGTAAGCACTAAAAGCTCAGACAGGGATGGTTACTAAAGTAGTTTGAGTATGTAGGGACAGGTATTCATAGGTTAGGGTGTCTAGATGAAGTGACAGGTTTCCTTTAAAGACAAATGAACAAATGTACCAAGACAAAAATCTAGTAAAGTCTGATGCAATCTACCAGGATGATGAAGATGAAACGATGGTGGATATTTCAGAAAGACAATGATCCCAAAGACACAGCCAAGGATTCTCCCAATTGTTTTCAGTAAGCATAAATAAAGCTGCTAGTAGGGCTCAATCAATCATCTGACCTGATTTTAACAGAAAATATATGGAAGGAACTAAATCTCAGAGTTCATAGAAGGAGCCTACGGAACCATATGGGTTTGTAGAGTGTTTGTGTTGCAGAATTATTCCAAATAACACTTGAGCAATGTATGTGACTAATTTCTCCATTCAGGAGGCTTCTTGAGGCTGTCATCACTAACAAAGGTTTCACTTCTCAATAATGAACATCTCGAATGTACGGACATGTATGGTTTGATTTCATTGGTTGTGATTGTACGGGCTGTTCCTGAAATCTGATGAGAAATTCATGTCCAAAGAACCTTTTAAAAAATATTTTAAATACTTTAGCAAATTAGAGCCATGTTCAATACTTACGTCATTGTTATATACCTGATCCTCGAGTTTTACAAATATCAATTGTAATACTAGTTAGAAATAAAATTTAAAAAATATGTTGTTATTGTTATAACATCTTTATTGTTGTTTAGATTTTAGGGGGGTTATTGCAATTGCCCTAAAACTATCCCTGACTAACCCTTGTCCTAATGCTTATCCTACCCTTAACCCCAGACCTAACCCTAATCATAGCCATAATTCAAGACTTAAGACTCTCACCAGTTGTAGTTAAAACAATGTGAAACTTAAATGAAATTTAAGAGAAAACTTAAAATTTATTATAATATTAGTGAGTTTTTTCTAAACATTAAACATTTTTTTTTTATTTTAGATAGCTACCGAACAGGTCTTTTTCCCTCCTCTCCTCCTCTCTCTTCCCTATCCCAAAATGACAAGAGAAGAGGCTAGAAGCTGTAGGAGTGTACAGTGCAACCTTTGTTATCTTAGTTTGTGGGCTTTTTTGCTCTGCATAGACAATCAATCAAGATGACAAAGTTCACTTCAGGGCTTAGTTATCTACCGTATATACTCGTGTATAAGCCGAGTTTTTCAGCCCAAAAATTGGGCTGAAAAGTCCCCCCCTCGGCTTATACACGGGTCATACGGTATGCTGTGTGGGGGGGGGGGTGTGACCGGGGGCTGGAGGAGGCAGGAGGGGGCCGCGGTGACCGCATGCGGTCACGTGGGGCCGCCTCATTAGTGCAATGAATATGCACGGCATCCCCCCGTCCATCAGCGGCGGGGGGATGCCGTGCATATTGCACTGCACAGCCCCCCTCCTTAATATGGCTCCCCCGGTAGTAATAAACAGCCCCCCCTCCTTATCACGTCCCCCCCAGGCTGCGGCAGCTGTTAAAATAACAAACACTGTATACATCACCTTCCGACGCAGCTCTCCGCTCCTCCGGTCCTCTGCCCTCCGCTCGCCGGCTTCTTCTTCCTTGATGTGCCGGTGTCATGTGACCGGGCGCAGGAGATGACGTCATTTCCTGCGCGCGGTCACAGAAGTCGGCACATCAAGGAAGAAGAAGCCGGCGAGCGGAGGGCAGAGGACCGGAGGAGCGGAGAGCTGCGTCGGAAGGTGATGTATACAGTGTTTGTTATTTTAACAGCTGCCGCAGCCTGGGGGGGACGTGATAAGGAGGGGGGGCTGTTTATTACTACCGGGGCTGCTGGATACTACACTGGGGCTGCAATACCACTGGGGCTGCTGTATATAGGGGCTGCAGTACCACTGGGGCTGCAATACCACTGGGGCTGCTGTATACAGGGGCTGTATACTACCACTGGGGCTGCAATACCACTGGGGCTGCTGTATATAGGGGCTGCAGTACCACTGGGGCTGCAATACCACTGGGGCTGCTGTATACAGGGGCTGTATACTACCACTGGGGCTGCAATACCACTGGGGCTGCTGTATATAGGGGCTGCAGTACCACTGGGGCTGCAATACCACTGGGGCTGCTGTATACAGGGGCTGTATACTACCACTGGGGCTGCAATACCACTGGGGCTGCTGTATATAGGGGCTGCAGTACCACTGGGGCTGCAATACCACTGGGGCTGCTGTATACAGGGGCTGTATACTACCACTGGGGCTGCAATACCACTGGGGCTGCTGTATATAGGGGCTGCAGTACCACTGGGGCTGCTGTATACAGGGGCTGTATACTACCACTGGGGCTGCAATACCACTGGGGCTGCTGTATATAGGGGCTGCAGTACCACTGGGGCTGCAATACCACTGGGGCTGCTGTATACAGGGGCTGTATACTACCACTGGGGCTGCAATACCACTGGGGCTGCTGTATATAGGGGCTGCAGTACCACTGGGGCTGCAATACCACTGGGGCTGCTGTATACAGGGGCTGTATACTACCACTGGGGCTGCAATACCACTGGGGCTGCTGTATATAGGGTCTGTATACTACCACTGGGGCTGCAATACCACTGGGGCTGCTGTATATAGGGGCTGCAGTACCACTGGGGCTGCAATACCACTGGGGCTGCTGTATACAGGGGCTGTATACTACCACTGGGGCTGCTGTATATAGGGGCTGCAATACCACTGGGGCTGCAATACCACTGGGGCTGCTGTATATAGGGGCTGCTGTATACACCACTGGGGCTGCAATACCACTGGGGCTGCTGTATACAGGGGCTGCAATACCACTGGGGCTGCAATACCACTGGGGCTGCTGTATATAGGGGCTGCTGTATACACCACTGGGGCTGCAATACCACTGGGGCTGCTGTATATAGGGGCTGCAATACCACTGGGGCTGCTGTATATAGGGGCTGCAATACCACTGGGGCTGCAATACCACTGGGGCTGCTGTATACACCACTGGGGCTGCAATACCACTGGGGCTGCTGTATACAGGGGCTGCAATACCACTGGGGCTGCAATACCACTGGGGCTGCTGTATATAGGGGCTGCTGTATACACCACTGGGGCTGCAATACCACTGGGGCTGCTGTATATAGGGGCTGCAATACCACTGGGGCTGCAATACCACTGGGGCTGCTGTATATAGGGGCTGCAATACCACTGGGGCTGCAATACCACTGGGGCTGCTGTATATACGGGCTGCTGTATACACCACTAGGGCTGCAATACCACTGGGGCTGCTGTATATAGGGGCTGCAATACCACTGGGGCTGCTGTATATACCACTGGGGGCTGCTGTATATTATACTGCTGGGGCCTGTATACCACTGCTGGGGGCTGTATACCTGTGCTGGGGTCCACCCTCGGCTTATACGCGAGTCAATAGATTTTCCCAGGTTTTGGGGGCAAAAGTAGGGGGGTCGGCTTATACACGGGTCGGCTTATACACGAGTATATACGGTAATTTGCTTTTTATACAATGCACATTAGTTGAAATGAGTTTGTCATCGGCTCTTGTGCTTTCTATTGGCAGTGATGGAAAAGACAAAGCTCACTTTACCATACTATGGCCTTGTTATCCTGGTTGCTGCCTATGCCAAATTGCAGTAGCTGATGACAAACTCCACTGCTACATGTTACATTAAGCCCCCGTCACACCTAGCGAGATAGCTAGATCGCTGTTTCATCACAGGTTTTGTGACGCAACAGCGACCTCGCCAGCGATCTCGTTATGTTTGACACATAGCAGCGACCAGGCCCCCGCTGTGACATCCCCAATCATGTCTGAATGGCCTGGATCATTTTTTGATCGTCGGGTTCCCGCTGGGCAGCATGCATCAGTGTGTTTGATGCCTTAACAACGACCTCATTGGCGACTCAGAACTCAGCCATGTAGGTCTGAGTCGTCAGACTAGCTGCTGTGTGACAGGGTCCCAACGACCGCCGAGGTCATTACACGGGTCACCGTATCGTTGCTGGGTGGTTGAGTACATCTGACTGTTCGAGATCTCACCAGCGACCACGTAGCGACGCTCCAGCGATCCTTACGGGGTCGTATCGTTGTCGGGTTCGCTGGAACGTTGCCAAGTGTGATGGGACCCTTAGACATAGGACATTTAGCAAAAATTTAGATTTCACAACAGCACCTAACTGTTTTCATCATCTAGTTATACGTTGGAGAGGAATGTTGAAAATGAAACTGTGTGCCTTTTATAGAAAGGAATTATGCAGCTGATAAGGAAAAAGAAAACATAACGGGTGAAATGCTGACGAATAAAGTAAATGTTCCCTGCCTGACCCAGAAAGAAGTGTAGTGCTGCCTTAAAAGAGTTTTTCCCACAAACAAAATTAATTTTAAAGTTCAATTTACAGTAATTGATATATCTTGGAATAATAATTATTTCCACAATCAAATGTGTTTAAAGAAATGTTTTTGTCTTGAGAAAATGTGCCCCTTCTATATACTGTGTAAGGCTAGGCCGCTAGGGTCACACTTGCAGATTTTCCATGCACATTTCACACATGACTTTTGTGAAAAAGGCATGGAAAAACGCATCCATAGACCCCCATGTTAAAAATACATGCCCCAATGCCAAAAACGCATGCCTAAAGAGCCATGCGTTTTTTGGATGCGTTTTTGGCTCAGCACAAAAAAATACTGCATGATGCATTTTTTGGTGCTTTTCCAAAAACGCATGTGTTTTTTTTAACATGGGGTCCTATGGGAAACGCATGCGTTTTTATATGGCACTAAATGGTACATTCGCTTTTGCATGCGTTTTTTAAGGGTGCCCCACACCTATCAGCAAAAACGCAGCCCAAAAATGCAGGCTGGAAAAAAGCACCTTAAAAAATGCATGCAAGTGTGACCCTAGTCTAATAGCTGTTTCTGACTATAGGCAGGGGAGGACACAAAAGTGCATGTCATTACAACACAGAATCATAGTTGATTTTTTTGTGGAGTAAAATATTTCCCTGCCTTTTTTAATAAATGATCAAAGAAAGATTTATTTGTGATCCTGGATGTAATGTCTGTATACTAGTGATGGGCGAATCCTAAATTACTCAGAATCGCTTGACTCTAGCGAGTCCGAGCCCGGGACTCGCTACTCGTTGCGAGTCTAGCGAGTACAATGTTAATGAATGGGGAAGCGAGTAATAGCGAGTAGTGTGCGATTTACAAATCACAGATGTGTCTCGGAAGCTTCAGCCTGAAGCAATCCTAGTTTTGCCATTGATTTGCATTGGACTCGTTTACTTTGCAAGTAATCGCTGGGAAACTCGCACAGATAAAAGTCCTGCTGTCTTCTCTGTGCAGGCTGCCGCAGCTCCAGGGTCCTAGAGCCCGCCTGCTGCCTGATGTAGCAGAGCTGAGATTGTTCTCAGTCTGCTCATTCCCTGTGCATAGACATCTATATCTATGCACAGGGATGAGCAGAGAGGACATCGCGTTTTGGACTGCGTCGGACGGAAGAGGATTTTTTTAATTAAAGATGGAGTCCCTAATGGCTTTTTTTTTATTTCTAATAAAAATTTTTCTCTGTGTTGTGTTTTTTTTAAAACAATTTAATAGAAATTCATGGCGGTCATGTCTAATATTGGCGTGACCGCCATAAATTTCGGGCTTAGGGCCAGCTGATAATACAAAGCTGGCCCTAACCTCTTTATTACCCAGCGTGCCACCGCCACCAGGGCCGCTGGAAGAGCGGGGTTCAGCGCCAGAGGATGGCGGTTCAATGAACGCGCCATCTTCTGGGGGCGGCTGCGGGCTGCAATTTTCAGCGGGGGGTGCCTAGAAAGCATTGGCCTCCCTGCGCTGCGGATTCCAGCTGCTTAGCTGTTCCTGGCTAGACATAGAAATTGCGCGGAGCCCCACGCATTTTTTTAAAATTATTTCATGAAATTCTTGAAATAATTAAAAAAAAGGGCTCCCCTATATTCTTGTGTCTGGCCAGGTACAAATAGGCACCTGGGGGTTGGGGGCAGCCCGTCGCTGCCTGCTGGATCCGGCTGGTTCCAGAAAGATCATGTAATTTTTTTTCTGAAAAATCAATAAAACAATGCTAAAAAAGGGACTGCATCTTTATTAACCCCTCGCCCATGGTCCAGGGGTTAATAAAGATGCAGTCCCTTTTATTTACATTGTTTTATGGATTTGTCAGAAAAAAATTTCACGTGGGCTTCGCCGTATTTCTGAAACCAGCCGGATCCAGCAGGCAGCGACGGGCTGCCCCCAACCCCCAGGTGCCTATTTGTACCTGGCCGGACACAAGAATATAGGGGAGCCCTTTTTTTTAATTATTTCATGAATTTCATAAAAGTGGGGCTCCGCGCAATTTCTATGTCTAGCCAGGTACAGCTAAGCAGCTGGGGGCTGGAATCCGCAGCGCAGGGATGCCCAAGCTTTCTGGGCACCCCCCGCTGCAAATTGCAGCCCGCAGCCGCCCCAGAAGATGACGCGTTCATTGAAGCGCTATCCTCTGGCGCTGAACCCCGCTCTTCCAGCGGCCCTGGTGGCGGTGGCACGCTGGGTAATAAAGGGGTTAATACCAGCTTTGTTATACAAGCTGGTATTAAGGCCGAGATTCTTAATGTCAGGCCAAGTTTGACCCAGCCACTAAGAATCTCCAATAAAGGGTTAAAAAAACACAACACAGAGAAAATTTTTTATTTGAAATGAAAAAAAAAGCCATTAGGGACTCCATCTTTAATTAAAAAAATCCTCTTCTGTCCGACGCAGTCCAAAACGCGATGTCCTCTCTGCTACATCCCCTGTGCATAGATATAGATGTCTATGCACAGGGAATGAGCAGACTGAGAACAATCTCAGCACTGCTACATCATCTCTGTGAGCAGGCGGGCTCTAGGACCCTGGAGCTGCGGCAGCCTGCACAGAGAAGACAGCTGGACTCGGCTCGCAAACTTTGCGAGTTTCCCTGCTATCACTGGCACAGTAGCCGAGTCTAATGCAAGACAATGGCAATCCTAGTTTTGTCAGCGTTTGCCATTGATTTGCATTGGACTCGTGCGAGTAAACGCTGGGAAACTCGCAGAGTACCGAGTCCTGCGAGTCCCTTACTACTCGCCGAGTAACGAGTCCTAGCGAGTAGATTCGCCCATCCCTACTGTATACCCTTTTACTTCCTCCCCTGCCCATGAGATGTGGTATGATCAGACAATGTCCCTGTACGGTCAGACACAGTCATTACACAATACATAGGTCAGACACATTTATAAAATTATCTCTACAGGAACATGTTTTTAAACACATCTAATTGTGGAAATCATTTTTTCAAGGCCTATTGACTAAAATGAACTTTGTTCATGGGACAACACTTTTAAATAAAATTTGTAAAAGAGATACATGGCAATTTTACCATGGGTGCTCAATAAAGATTGATTGTGCTAATGACTTGTGATTAGCAGATAGTGAAATATTCGGCTTTGCGAGATTTGTAACGAGTTGCTTTTCATACTCGCATATTTGTCCGAATAGCAAGTCCAGTGTTAATCAATTAGGGATAGGCTCCGCCCACACACATCCGGCTATAAAATGAGTCTTTCCGAGACAGGGCAGGAGGGTGGGCTTTTTTGCGTTTCTGCTACATAAAACACCTTGCTGTGCCCGCCAGAGAGACCCTAATAAAATTCAATCTGCTCTCACTGGGGTGCCAGCTCACTTTGTACTGAAGGGAGCTGACAATATGTGTCAGATCGATAACAATCGACACAACACTCACGAGCACCAGTGATACTCGCCGAGTACTGTACTATCCGTGTGAGTAGCGAATAGTAATGAGTATATTTGCTCATCACTACTAATGAATTTTGGCTCAAACTCTGAGTCATGTATTCTGCACCAATTCTCTCGCATGGGAGAGTCAAAGCACAGGTGAGAAGAGAACTTAATTTCTCCATTTTCTCCTCTGTCTGTGTTGAGGTAAATCAGACTACACTTGGATGTCATCTGACTGCAGTCCGATGTTTGACACGTACCCATAGATTTGAATGGACGCTTGCCATCCAATATGCCTTGCCAATTGTAGCATGCTGCTATTTTTTTCTCATGCTGAACTGGCATAAGAAAAAAAATCATTGGCCCATAGTATAATATTGAGAGTGCTATCTGATAAAACATGCCCTAGTTTAATCTATACTGTAGATTAGTTCAGACTAGCAGATGCAATTTATTTCACATGGACCCTTAGTTTTTATGAAAAATGTCCCATGTGATCACACACATAGACTACCTTTGGGTTAATGTGCTGCCTTTTAAAAACGAATATGTCTTAGGTTAGGTGCGCACAGTTTTTTATATGGCTTTTTTTGTGTTTTTGAGTGCAGATTTGTCTATCTTTGGCTAGGGTCACACTTGCGGCAGAATTTTTAAAACCTGATCCGGTTTTGAGCTGTAAAAAAGCTGAAAACCGGATCAGGAACAGCAGCCCATAGGAGCCCGTTATAGTAACCGGATGGCACTACATGCAATCCGGTTCCCGGCTCCGGTTTCGTTGCCTGGGGTAAAAATCATGCAGGCAACAGTTTTCACTCAGTTTTATCAGCCGTATTCCGGTTTTGAAATGTCAACCGCAAATGTCAGTGGAACCGGGTTGTGGCACCCGGATTGTAAACCACAGCACAAAACATTGACAAAATTGGATTGTCCCGGATTCACCCGGATCCAGTGCAATCCGGCAAACAATAACATAGGAGTCAATGAGCGCCGGATTGAGCCGGACCCGGGTGAATCCGGGACAATCCGGGAGAATCCGATTTTAGCCGAATTCATTCCCTGCCTCAAAACCCATGCTGGAAAGCCTGGGAAGATCCGCATGTGGCCACCAGATTCAACATTAAGGTGCAATCCGGATACCGCATGCGGATTTAGGAACACATTTTGAAGGCAAAATGTGTCTGAAGGCAGTTGCGATTACCGCATCCGGATCTGGATGCGGTAAACGTAATTGCACTTCCAAGTGTGACCCTTTATGCCTGCAAAGTCAATGGGAATTCTGAAGTTCAGCACGTCAATTATTGAAGCGTTTTTGCCACGCCAAAATACATGGAAAATAAACATGGCAAAAATGCCTTTCAAACATGTCAAATACGTGTCAAAAGCCCAATTTTCTGCAGAATTGGTGCAGAAATTTCTGTAACCAAATACTGAATGTGTGAACAAAGCCTTAAAATACAAATATAAGCCTAAACCTCAAGATTCAGATTTGCTGGTAAATAACATATTAATAGAAATCTAAAAATGTGTTTATACATTTCCATTTGTATTTCTCTTGCAAAATAATATGACTAGTTTGCTTATACAAATATGGTGTAATCATTGCTTTGCCTTTGTCTCAACAGGTGATTATATTGTCATGACTGTGTACTTTGACTTAAGCAGAAGAATGGGATATTTCACTATTCAAACATATATCCCTTGCATATTAACAGTTGTGTTATCCTGGGTATCATTCTGGATAAAAAAAGATTCTGCTCCAGCAAGAACAGCATTAGGTAAGACATTTAAAAGACAGCTCTGTCATTTCTGCTTTGTCTGCGCATTGTTTAAATTGCATGTCAATGATAAGTGCTGACAACTCGGTATAAGAAAGCTAGTGAGCTCTGGGACCACACAAATGCAATCTCTGACTTGCAGTGACCAGTAATAGTTTCTATCTATGAATACTGACAGGTTTTCCTCTTGTCATTTTGAAATCATTCAGCAACCACTTCTAGCAGTCGCATAGTTTCAATAATGTTTATGACGTAAGAGTCAAAATGGTTTTATTATTTTGTGTATCGGTAATTTGATTTTAATTAATTTACAATAAAATCATATACAGCTTTCTAAAATACATTGCAATTAATTTTCTCACCACTTTCAAGATCTCTGCTGTTATTGAACATAAACCTTTTTGAAGGCCTCATTCACACATCAGCATTTGGTCGGAATTTTGCATCAGTGTCTTTTTGCCTAAACCATATAATTAAACTATAATTGAGAAATTGACACATGTTCTGTGGGTGTTTTCACATCTGATGGTGGGTTTACACGGTTCAATATCGTTGCGACATCGCAATTCAATGGCGCGGGAGCGCGCTTTTAGTGCACGTTTCTCCCGCATCGCATCGGAGGTTTACACGTTGCGATGTAGGAACCCAACGTCCGTACGATGTCTACGCCCCCCAACCCAGGAACGACCATTTAACATGGGAGTGAATGGGTGACGTTGAACTTCACATCGTAGTTGGGCTGTCACACAGCACGATCCGGCTCCAATCTCCATTCAATATCGGAGCATTGAATAGCACGCTCATTCAATCCCCGATATCGCATTGATATCGTTCCTGCATCGTATTGGACGTTCACACCATACAACGCAGGAACGATATTGGCTCCAACGATCGAACCACGTGACTTTTCATTGAAATTGGACGCCGATATCGCAAAGTGTAAACCCGCCATAAGGCTGGCTTCACATAGCGGGTCAGATCTGATCTGTGGCTGTCAGGGTGAACCTGACTGCCCGGATCGGATCAGCACACAGAACCGGAGGGCTAATATGCCCTCCTGTCCGGTGTGCTGCCGCACGCAGCTGCTGATGAATCAGGACCGTGGTTTGCACGGAGCTAGCCGCGGTCCTGAAACAACAGTGGCGTGCAGCTGCAGGTGTCCGGTTCCCGGATCCTCCCAGACCGGGCAATCCGGCACCATAGGCTCTCAAGGCAGGGAGCGCCGGATTGCCCCGGATCCGGGAGGATCCGGGCGAATCTGGGGCAATCCGGGAGTAGTCAATTAGAGGAGATATTCTCCTCTCGGACACAAAAACATTGCAAGCAACGTTTTTGTGTCCATGAGAGAATTCTGAATTATCCCTGATTGTCCCGGACAGATAGAAACCGGATGGCAGAGAGCTGCCATCCGGCTTCTATCCGGCCCCATAGTATGCTACATGGGGAAGACATAGTACAAAACATCGGGGAAGACGTTTTGTGCTGTGTTGGCAAAAATGCATGCGTTTTGCATTTTTGAAAACGCACATGCGTTTTGCATGCGTTTTGACATGCATTTTTACATGCGTTTCCATTGAAATCAATGGGGGCAAAAACGCTAGTGTTTTTTATGCATTTTTAGCGGTAAAAATGCCTAAAACCCAAATTTAGCAAAACACACACCAACCTTAGATGTGGAACAGGCCGGTGTTTAGGAGATACAAATACTGATGAAATAATTACTCATCAAAAATACTGATGTGTGAATAAGGCCGTTTTCACATCACGTTTTTACTATTTGGATGCAATGTGTTTTTTCAGGTGCATAAAACGTGGTAAAAACGCTTGCGTTAACACAGCCATAGACTTGTAAAGGGAAACACGTGCAAACACGGTAAAAACATATTGCAACACGCGGTTGCGTTTGAACGAATTCGTCATCAGCATAGAGATGATACCGGAAGCCAAATGTGCTGATAGTCTGTCCAATAGGGGCCTTGTAGAGAGAGAAGAAAAGAGGGCCAAGGACTGAACGCTGAGGGACCCCAATAGTGAGAGGAAGAGGTGAGGAAGTGGATCCAGCGAATGATACACTTTAAGATCGGTCAGAAAGATAGGACGAGAACCAGAAGAGAGAAATGTCCTTTATCCCGATGGAGTGCAGCATAGAGAGTAGGGGATGGCACTCGACTGTGTCAAAAGCTGCAGAGAGATCAAAAAGAATAAGCAGAAAGTGGTCACAATTCCATTTTTGCCGTGAGAAGATCATTGGTCACTTTGATAAGGGCAGTTTCTGTAGAGTGTAGGGGGCAGAAACCAGACTGTAATAGGTCTAGAAGAGAGTGAGTGGAGAGGTAACAGGTGAGATGGGTGTAGACCAGGTGCTCTAAACGTTTAGAGATGAAGGGGAGATTGGAGACTGGTCTGCAGTTGTTAGTGCAGGATGGGTCAAGAGAAGATTTCTTTTATTAATGCAGTAATGATAGTGTTTGAAGGAGGAGGGAAAGATGCCAGAAGAGAGGGAGAGATTGAAGATTTTGGTTAGGTGAGTAGTGACGACCGGAGAGAGGGACTGGAGTAGGTGTGAGGGAATGGGGTCAGTGGTTCATATAGTGGGACGAAAGGAAGAGAGGAGGCTAGATACGTCTTCTTCTGTGACTGGATCAAATATGGAGAGTGAGCCAGAGGAAATTGGGGAAGAATGGGAGTAGCAGTGCTTGGAGGCCGGGAGCTGACTTCCTGGCATATGTTGTCTATTTTCTCCATAAAGTAAGAATCAAGATCATCAGCACAGAGGTCAGTGATGGGGGCCTGCACTATATGACTGAGGAGAGAGTGAAAAGTGTTAAAGAGATTTTTTGGATTGTTGGATAGTGAGGAGATCAGGGTGGTGAGTAGGTTTGTTTGGCAAGGAGAAGGGCAGAGTTGTAGGTTTTTAACATGAATTTATAATGGATAAAGTTTTCTTGGGAGCGAGTTTTCCTCCATAGGCATTCAGCACTCCTAGAGCATCGCTGGAGAAATCGAGTTTGCGATGTGAGTCAAGGCTGTATTATTCTATGTTTGGAGGTTCTGAGGGTGAGGGGCGCTAGTTGGTCCAGGGTGCTTCTGAGAGTGTCTTTATAGTGATTTACTGCCAGATCAGGACAGGAGAATATTGGGGACTGTAATGAGTGTAGAGAGTCTGTGAGTGTTTAAGGGTTGATGGCCTGAAGATTTTTGAATTTGTGATAGGTAGGAGTGTGATGTGGTGAGCTAGGGTTTGTGAGTGTGAAGGAGAGAATGTTGTGAACAGAGAGAGGAAGAGGTAAGTTATCTAAGGAGGAGGATAAACAGAGTCGGGTAAAGACTAGGTCAAGGATGTTACAATCTTTGTGTGTCTCAGAGGTTGAGATTGTGAGAGGCCAAGAGAGGTGGTTAGAGATAGGAGCTGGAATGCAGATTGGGAGATGGGGCTGTTTATGAGGATGTTAAAGTCTCCCAGAATAAGGGTTGGTAATTCTGAGGGCATGAAATGCGGCAGCCACGCAGAGAAATGATCGAGAAACTGGTTGAGTGAACCAAAGAAAGATCCTAGTGGTGTAAACCTCTGAAGAAGGGAATGAGAGTGATGGGGCTGGGGGGATTACCTGGAAAGTACATTGTGGGGACAGGAGTAAGCCAACTCCACCACCATGTCTGTTCCCAGGTCTCAGGAAATGGGAGAAATGTAAGCCGCTATTACAAATAACAGCAGAGGAAACCATTCCTGAATCCTAGATCCAGGTTTCTGTGAGGGCCACCATATTAAGAGAGTTGGTAAGAAAGTAATTGATAATCAAGGGACGTTTGTTGCATACAGACCATTTATTCCAGAGCGTGTTGTTAAAAGAGGGAGATGAAGGTGTGCAGGTAATGTTAATAAGATTAATAGGGTTTCCATATGAGGTGAAGGAGGGGTTAAAGTAGGTAGAGGGTGGACCAGGGTTGGGAGAGATATAACCTAACAAGAGCAGCAGCAAAAAGAGAAAGAACAAATAGTTTTGGATTTATGACATGGATTATGACACCATACCCTGGAATATGAAAGACAGATTCTTTAGTAAACTGAAGATCGCATGGGTGCTGTACATAAGGTAGGGATGAAGACAGAGGCTGATGTGAATGAGTGGTGATGGAGGGGGGATGGGGTGGTGAAAGTGGGTGGCAAAAGCATATAGGAAAACAATAAAATAAAAGACATAGCAAAGATTCATAGTGAAAAGAATTATACACATTATTTATTTGCTTTTATCCCATTACCTTTCAGTCCATTCCAGTCCAATTCGAGTCTAATTCAAAGTATTGTACTTAGAAAGCTGTACTTGGAAAGATGTAGTTTAAAAGATGCTTAGGTCAGACTAAAGTCTGGATCAGACTCATGGTTCTGAATATATCTGCAGCTAAGGGGAATCAGGTGTGCCTGAGGGGTGGGTAAGGAGGGACCAGATGCAAAGAAAGAGTGAAATACTGGTCATAAATGAGAAGGACAGAGGGGCCAGTCAAAGGTATGCCAGAATGAAATAAGCAAGAGGAATGGAACATATCATGGAAGTAATGGGTAGGACAGTAGTCATAACAAAGATAAATTATATGCATTTAACACAGATAGTCAGAAGCCAGGGAAAGCTGGGCAGATTTAAAGGGTACCAGAGAGAGATTATAAGCAGTTAACACAGACAGTCAGAAGCCAGGGAAAGCTGTGCAGATTCAAAGCATACTATGAAAGTTGTAGTTTTAAAGATGCTTGGATCAGACTAAAGTCTGGATCAGACTCATGGTTCTGAATATATCTGCAGCTAAGGGTAATTAGGTGTGACTGAGGGGGTGGGTAAGGAGAGACCAGTAATGAAGAGGATGTTTTGTTTGTATATGCACCTTAACTGGGTCATGGCATCATCCACCTTCATAAGTAAGAATTTCATCTGTACTATACACTCCAAGTCATTCAAGGGCACTTTTGAAGAAGGTACTGAATCGAAACGTCTGTTGGGCTGGGTCCTGACACTGACTAGTGCACGCTGTCCCTCAGCATGCGTAAGATCCATACAAAATATAATTCTATGATGTGTAGTTTGGCATGAGCAAGTTCACTATCAAATAGGTAGCGGGTAGGAGAGAGAAATGCCCCGTAAATATATGGAGAGAGATATTTATGATTATAATAACTTTTAAACCTATTGGTATGGTCTTCCCTTAAATACCCATGTTAGAGAGGCTGGAGGGCTACTATTAATATACACAGAATAAGAGTTGCGACAGTGTGTTTTTGTCATTCACCCTGTGAATTATAGTTTTCTTCTAATACTGTGGATTTTTGGATGAGCATATAGCTGTGTACTTGCACCTTACATTGGGTTCCACCTGTTCTGCCTCTGTTTATAACCCCAAGTGGGGAGTGTGTGTTGTTACATTTCAAAGAATGTCAAATAAAAAATGTTTATACAGCAATCTTTTTGTGTAGTATACACATATTTAATGTACGGGAAACCAGCGGTCAATCAGATGCCAGCAGCTTCCAGCCAATAGCATGTCAGCAGCCGGCTTCCCATACATGTACAGCAGCTGAGAGAGCTCAGTGCGGTGCCCGGTGGCCCGGAATACAGCAGTGCAGAGGCTGATTGGTGAGGTGTGTGAGGGTGTGAGAGAGAGAGTGTTTTTCTGTGTGCATTGGCGGCTATATGGAGATGATGGGGGCTACGTGGGGATTTTGGGGGCTGCAAGAGGATGATGGATGCTGCATTGGGTTGATGGAGATATTGGGAGCTGCATGGGATGATAGGGACTGCAAGGAAATGATGGGTAAACCCACAGTTCAAATGTTATACATATTATTAGGAATGGGCAAGCATGTTTGCTGATACTCGATACCGGCAAGATGCTTGGGCACATGCTCGGCTCCCTCTCCCTGCATGTTGGTGCTCTTTACAGAGCCAGCCTACATGCAGGGATTGGCTGCCACACACTGTAATGCCACAGCCATGTTGGTTGTGGCATTACAGTGATTGGCTGGCTGCACAGCTTTATCAGGTCTATATCAGACCTAACAGCGCTGTGCTCGTCACTCTGATCCAAAGTCAGCTAGTGTAGGGAGAGGTGCTGCTGAGCTAGGGACAGATTTAGTGTGTGTCTTAGGTAGTGTACACAACACAATCCATCTAAATATATAGTCCTTTTCATGACTAATCCAGCTAGATATAGGCAGGCAGGATATATAGCAGACTGCAGTGCGAATAGGACAGGAGGCTCCATTCTAGTCATGCAATAACAGTATAGGAGACCAACTGTTTAATAATGGGAACCATAAAGCATAGCCGACTGATGGCTCTCTAAAAATAGTACAGGCTGCCTATATGTATGTTTTTTTTTTATTACATTAAAGATTTATATAAAAATAGCGCTGGGTCCCCCATAAATTTCAAGTACAGCAAAGGAAGGGGGTAATACCCATGGAGCTTCCCAGGCTATTAATATCAGCCCCCAGATGAATATTTAGCCTTTACTGGCTATTAAAATGGGAGACCCTCCGATAAAAAAAGGCGTGGGGTCCCCCTATTTTAACAGCTAGCAAAGGCTAAGCAGACACCTGAAGGCTAGTATTAATAGTCTGGGCAGGAACCAATAATATTGTCCCGTTCCGAGGATAAAAAAGAGCCTTCAACTGTCCCAGAAATGGCGCATCCATGGGACGTGCCAAATCTAGCACTTAGCCTTGCTCTGCCACACAGCCCTGTAGGGGTGGCAGCGGGGTTATGGGGTTGGGGTTGATGTCACCTTAGGAGCACTGAAGTATATGGGGATTCTAAAAACATTTTTGGTGTAGTTAACATTTCCTCCCTATGAACTCTGTGAGTGCACAGACCATTGATGTATCTTATACTCGCAAAAGTGCAATAAATATGTACCCCTTATAATTGTGTTTTAAAGGCTATTGTGAAATACTGTTTATAGCTATTTGATATATGAGCGAAATGTGGTATTATACCTTTACAGTAACTGACGATGGTCTGTAATCTTAACAACATAATGGAGTGTGTATAGTTATTATTACCATCGGTAAAACATCTTTGCTTATTTTGTAAACTCCTATTAAGAAGCAGTTGTATTGATTTATTCTCTTAGCACTGATTTCTTCTGTTTTTTTTTGGTATTGAAAGGTAGTTTTATTGATATTGGGGACTGTATGGGATAATTGAGGCTGCAAGGGGATGATGAGGGCTACATGGGGATGATGGGGTTGCATGGGGATGATGGGTGTTGCATGGGGATGATGGGGATAGTGGGTGCTGCATGAGGATGATGGGTGCTGCATGGGGATGATGGGGGCTGCAAGGGGATAATGGGGGCTGCATAGGGATGATGGGGCTGCATGGGAATGATGATGGCTGCAAGGGGATATTGAGGGCTGCAAGGGGATATTAGGTGCTGTAAGAGTATGATGGTTGCTGCAAGATGATGATGGGGCTGCATCGGGATGATGGAGGCTGCAAGAGGATGACGGGTGCTGCACAGGGATGATGGGTATATTAGGGACTGCATAGGATGATGGGGGCTGCATGGGGATGATGGGGCTGCATGGTGATGATGGGAGCTGCATGGGGATGATGGGGATATTGGGGGCTGTGTGAGGAAGATGGGTGCAGCAGTTGGGTACCTTCAGGCCCATGGGCCCCGATGCGAAGCCTCCAACGGGGCCCCCAATTATTGCAAATCTTTAATATCAAGCAAATCAAGGCAGCAAAGATTGAAACAGAGAGACTCATTGCCAGAGAAAGTAAAAAGAATCCCAAAATATTTTTTAACTACATAAATAGTAAGAAACTAAAAAATGATGGTGTTGGCCCCTTTAAAAATAGTCTGGGTGAAATGGTGGATGAGGATGAGGAAAAAGCCAATATGCTAAATGACTTTTTTTCAACAGTGTTTACACAAGAAAATCCCATGACAGACAATATGATCAGTGATAACAAAAAGTCTCAATTAAATGTCACCTGCTTAACCCAAGAGGAAGTACGGCATCGTCTAAAAATCACTAAAATTGACAAATCACCGGGCCCGGATGGGATACACCCCAGAGTGCTGCAGGAATTAAGTACTGTCATAGCTAGACCATTATTTTTAATATTTAAAGATTCCATAATAACAGGGTCTGTACCACAGGACTGGCGTATAGCAAATGTGGTGCCAATATTCAAAAAGGGGACAAAAACTGAACTTGGAAATTATAGGCCAGTAAGCTTAACCTCTACTGTGGGTAAAATCCTAGAGGGTTTTCTAAGAGATGCTATACTGGAGTAACTGAACAAAAATAACCTCATGACCCATTATCAACATGGTTTTACGAGGGACCGTTCCTGTCAAACTAATCTGATAAGCTTCTATGAAGAAGTAAGTTCTGGACTGGACCAAGGAAATGCAGTGGATGTGGTGTATATGGACTTTTCAAAAGCTTTTGATACGGTGCCACACAAAAGGTTGATACATAAAATGAGGGCAATGGGGATAGGGGAAAATATGTGTAAGTGGGTTAAGAACTGGCTTAGTGATAGGAAACAAAGGGTGGTTATTAATGGAACACACTCAGAATGGGTCACAGTTAACAGTGGGGTACCACAGGGGTCAGTGTTGGGCCCGCTTCTATTTAATATATTTATTAATGACCTTGTAGGGGGCATACAGAGTAGAATCTCAATATTTGCAGATGACAATAAACTCTACAGGGTAATCAATACAGACGAGGACAATTTTATATTACAGGAGGATTTATGTAAACTAGAAGCTTGGGCTGCTAAATGGCAAATGCGCTTTAATGTGGATAAATGTAAAGTCATGCACTTGGGCAGAGGAAACAAAAGGTATAATTATGTGCTTAATTGTAAAACACTGGGCAAAACTGTCACTGAAAAAGACCTGGGTGTATGGGTAGATGACAAACTCACATTTAGTGGCCAGTGTCAGGCAGCTGCTGCAAAGGCAAATAAAATAATGGGATGCATTAAAAGAGGCATAGATGCTCATGAGGAGAACATAATTTTACCTCTATACAAGTCACTAGTGCGACCACACTTAGAATACTGTGTACAATTCTGGTCTCCGGTGTATAAGAAAGACATAGCTGAACTAGAGCGGGTCCAGAGAAGAGCGACAAAAGTCATTAGAGGACTAAGGGGTCTGCAATACCAAGACAGGTTATTAAACTTGGGGTTATTTAGCTTGGAAAAACGAAGGCTTGGGGTGATCTTATAATAATGTATAAATATATGAGGGGGCAGTACAGAGGCCTTTCTAATGATCTCTTTACTCTTAGGCCTGAGACTGGGACAAGGGGGCATCCTCTACGTCTGGAGGAAAGAAGGTTTAATCATAATCACAGACGCGGATTCTTTACTGTAAGAGCAGTGAGACTATGGAACTCTCTGCCACATGATGTTGTAATGAGTGAGTCACTACTAACATTTAAGAAGGGCCTGGATGCCTTTCTTGAAAATTATAATATTACCAGTTATATATACTAGATTCTTTGATAGGGCGTTGATCCAGGGAATTAGTCTGATTGCCGTATCTGGAGTCAGGAAGGAATTTTTTCCCCAATGTGGAGCTTAGTGTTGCCACATGGGTTTTTTTTTGCCTTCCTCTGGATCAACATGTTAGGCTATGGGTTGAACTAGATGGACTTAAAGTCTTCCTTCAACCTTAAAAACTATGTTACTATGTTACTATGTTAATAGCATTAGTCTTTTTCTATAGGCCAAAGGGACTTATGGGGCCCCCCTAGGCTTATTTCTTATGGGAAAATTTGCTTTGATATACAAGTCATATCAATTAGAACCACAATCCTAGAACGGATTATGCTTGTAAATCAAAGTACCACTGTATATACTGTATGTCCAAGATTTTACTGGCTACTGGCATTATATAAAGCTACTGAACATTTAGAGAAATGCAAATACATAGTATAGTTAGTATGCTGTATAAATATTAGGTTCTTCCATGTGGTCTCATAGTAACCTACTTGCTCACAAAACCTCTAACGTAGCTTGAAATATACCTTTAACATATGAATCTAAAATAGTGAAAATTACAGCTTTGCTGATATACATATTAGTCCCCCTCAATGAATTAGAATACCACCAAAAATCTATGTAATATTGCCATGTTGCAGGGCGTTTCTGGGAGTCATGAGACACATTGACTAATAAATCAATATTATATTCACCCTTTGATGTTTTGTGGAATACGGCAACACAGTTTTTAGCCCTTCATCCTCCATACTTTAATTTTCTAAAATAATGATCTTTGGGTTTTCACTGGCTGTAAGCCATATTCATCAACATTAGCATACAGTAATTGAACACTTGAAATAGATCACTCTGTTTGTAATGACTATTGGTCGTTTCACATCTGCGCTCCAGTGCATTTGGCAGCATTGCGCTAGCGCAGATGGTAGCGCAGTGCAAGCACATCGGAGTGCAAATGACGTGCATTGTGCAAACGTGCCATTACCTTGTATGGGCGAGCGCAGTCAAATGGAACCTGGAAGCATAAGTGTGAAAGTGGCTGTGTCACAGCGCATGCGCTAGTCCAGATGCAGCTTAAACGCGTAATGCGACATTTCCGGTGCATCTGGACTAGCGCATGCGCTGTTACACAGCCGCCTTCACACTTGCGCTTCTGGGTTCCATTTGAATTTGTTCGCCCATACAAGGTGATGGCAACGTTAGCGCAATGCATGTCATTTGCTCTACGATGCCCTTAGCTGCACTACCATTTACGCTAGCGCAATACTGCCAAACGCACCACAGCGCAGATGTGAACTAGGCCTATATAATATAGCTAGCAAACCAGAAGACACCGGGCACTAACCGTATATACTGAAAACGAGGCTGTCACTCCCGTGACTACTGCTGCCCGTAATGGTGGTGCCGGCTATAAAGTAAGTCCATACAATAAACAAGGAATGAGAGCCGCACTCACCATTAGCAGATCTTGTCGTTTTATTCTTAATTCGGTCCAGTCATATGGACCTCAGCAGGGAAGGGGAGGAGGTGCGGGGACGGAGGACGACGGCCTGCCGTTTCGCGGTGTGTACCGCTTCGACGGGTCCTCTATAGCGTCTGTCGTCATATCCGGGCTTAAGAAGCCGGTCTTGACGTCACTACCGCTATAGTTGAATAATGTGACAAAGTGATTAAAAACTTTACAAATACTGTTCAAAACATCAATCGGGTGTGAATACAGGCTGATATGATCATACATATAAATTATACAACATTTCATCATATTATTTTCAGTAGCACATACTCTGATATCTAACGCCTAACACTGCCGAGCGAGTAATTCATCAGATAGTACCGTAGTGCCACTATAACAGGTGCATTAGGACAAAGGGTTACCGCAATGACTATACAACGCGCGACGTCTCGTTAAGGACCTGTTTTGAGCATGGGCATAAAGAGGTCACAACTAGCACTTCTCATCCTCATTACCTTCAACCTGTTTCACTTTACAGAAGGTCAGGGTACTTGGATGAAAAGCTGATGTAGGCAAACAATACTGATTATTATAGTTATACTATTATTGAATCTTAATCCTTACTAGCCTCAATCTTAGGCCATCTTAGTATTTATACAGGAAAAAGGTCTAGTGGGTTTAACAAAGGGGGACGTACAAGCGTACACAAAGTTAGTACAAATACACATATACACGTACAAGGAAGCACCTGCACATGTGCATATGCACGAAAGTAAAGCGAGTCTTTATGGGATAATATATAGACTCCTTTCCTACCCATATACTAAAAACGAACCATGATTTCACAGGAATGCCGTGAAATCATTATTGTCATTAAGTCCCAGCGGGCCACATGCCCTAGTTTCTAATATCCACCTACTTTCCCTTTGGAGTAACCGTTTATGTGTATCCCCACCTCTTACAGAGGGTTTTATGTGCTCAAGGCCCATGAAGGTCAAAACATCTGCGTTGCCTCCATGGGTAACACTGCAACACTGTTTAAGTTCTCCTCTGTCTCTTTTTTATTATTACTGTTCTTACTGCTATTGAAGTGTTTAAACAGGTGTATTTTTCTTATAGCCTTGAAAAGGTCTACCCTGAACTCAGTATAGTCAAAGGGTTCCTCTATACAGAAGTTTAAACCTTTCTTAAATAATGAGTCCATATCCTGCGTTATGACTTTATCGGTTAAATTAAAGATTCGTATTTGATTATCATTTTTAATATTCAGTCTCTCCAGGACACGGTCTTCCTCTTTCTTGGGGTCGGTAGACCTTCGTCTCCCTCTCCCTCTTCTTGTCTTCCTCCTAAAGGGTCTTCCTCCTGGTAGTTGTTTTTTCTATCTTTCTTTCTATAAGGTGTGGGTTCCTCGTCACTTGACTCATCTTCTGGCTCACTCTCACTTGAGCTGGTGCTTTGATGTTTATTTTTATTTTTATTTTTATTTTTATTCTTGTTCTTATTTTTATTTTTGTTTTTGTTCTTATTATTAGGCCCCTTTCCTTCTCCTCTAGGGGTGAAAGGCGACTTTGGTGGATATCTAGGATTGCTCGGGGTACCTTTGGGACCAAAAAATGGCCTCTTATTATCTTTATTCCTAAACGGAGTACTATTGGGAACTTTCCCCCATGTAAACACATCACCAGTCTCGTAGTCTTGTTTATCTCTCAAAAACTTTTCCCTCTTTTTCTCCTTAATTTCCTTCTGTATCGGGATTAATTTTTTATCTAATTTTTTGAGAAAAACAGTCCACTCTTGTTTTTTGCCATATCTCGCCTCCAGCTCAATCCTCAGGGACTTTAGCTGGTTATTGATTTTTTCATGCTCTTTGATGTTCTGCTTAAGTACCAGTTTAAGCAGGTTGGCAGAACTGGCTTCAAGCAAGCTGTGCCACTCTTTGACAAAGATGGCATCTTCCTTCCCAAAAGCCATGGATTTCATCAGTCTAAGTCCCCTTGGAACCCTTTTACAGGTAACATATCCCTTAAGGGATTGAATAGTCCAAAACGCCTTGATTTCGCGCTCAGCCAGGTTTTGTATAAGTATGGGCCAATGTACAATAAAATCTCTAGTGCTATTAATAAGCACTGGCATGTCATGGAAAAAGACAGAGAATTGAACTCAGTCGGGATAGGCCCTCCGATCCTGTCCTATAGAAGGTGCAATAACCTTAAGGATATATTGGTAAACAATAGGATTACAACTGATAAAAAAATGACGTGGCTTGAGGGAAGAAGACCAAAAGGGAATTTCAAATGTAGAAACTGTAGTTCTTGTAATAACCATGAGACTAACAATCCTATTGTAGTGGGTGGCAAAAGTCATAAAATCACGACCTATATCAACTGTAAGACTACATGGGTAGTTTACGTGCTTTTTTGCCCATGCCGACGTTTCTACATAGGCAAGACGATCAGAGAGATGTATAAAAGATTTAAAGAACATCAAAGGTCGATAAGAACAGGTATCGGGAGTCCTAGATTAATACAACATGTCCTCGATGCCCATGGAGGCAACGCAGATGTTTTGACCTTCATGGGCCTTGAGCACATAAAACCCTCTGTAAGAGGTGGGGATACACATAAACGGTTACTCCAAAGGGAAAGTAGGTGGATATTAGAAACTAGGGCATGTGGCCCGCTGGGACTTAATGACAATAATGATTTCACGGCATTCCTGTGAAATCATGGTTCGTTTTTAGTATATGGGTAGGAAAGGAGTCTATATATTATCCCATAAAGACTCGCTTTACTTTCGTGCATATGCACATGTGCAGGTGCTTCCTTGTACGTGTATATGTGTATTTGTACTAACTTTGTGTACGCTTGTACGTCCCCTTTGTTAAACCCACTAGACCTTTTTCCTGTATAAATACTAAGATGGCCTAAGATTGAGGCTAGTAAGGATTAAGATTCTATAATAGTATAACTATAATAATCAGTATTGTTTGCCTACATCAGCTTTTCATCCAAGTACCCTGACCTTCTGTAAAGTGAAACAGGTTGAAGGTAATGAGGATGAGAAGTGCTAGTTGTGACCTCTTTATGCCCATGCTCAAAACAGGTCCTTAACGAGACGTCGCGCGTTGTATAGTCATTGCGGTAACCCTTTGTCCTAATGCACCTGTTATAGTGGCACTACGGTACTATCTGATGAATTACTCGCTCGGCAGTGTTAGGCGTTAGATATCAGAGTATGTGCTACTGAAAATAATATGATGAAATGTTGTATAATTTATATGTATGATCATATCAGCCTGTATTCACACCCGATTGATGTTTTGAACAGTATTTGTAAAGTTTTTAATCACTTTGTCACATTATTCAACTATAGCGGTAGTGACGTCAAGACCGGCTTCTTAAGCCCGGATATGACGACAGACGCTATAGAGGACCCGTCGAAGCGGTACACACCGCGAAACGGCAGGCCGTCGTCCTCCGTCCCCGCACCTCCTCCCCTTCCCCTGCTGAGGTCCATATGACTGGACCGAATTAAGAATAAAACGACAAGATCTGCTAATGGTGAGTGCGGCTCTCATTCCTTGTTTATTGTATGGCCTATATAATATATGTGTTTCACTTTTTGTATTGAATTAGGCTGAGGTCAGACTTAACATGTCACTTACGTTTGCCGGATCCAGTAACTGCAGAGGCAAACCTGCTGTAACGGACAGCATTATTATTGGGTGCTGAGAGAAATCGCTGCTCCATATTAACCCGATGTTTACCATGGATGCAGCCACACAAGAAGCCCCAGGAACTGCGCTTTAGCAGAGCTCACAGGAAAATGTTGTCTGCAGGGCTGGCACACATCTACCAGGGCTGGCACATGCCCCCCAGTGCTGGCACACATTCTCCAGGGCTGGCACACTTCCCCCAGAGCTGGCACACCTCCTCCGGAGCTGGCACACGTCCTCCAGGGCTGGCACAGAGCCAGCCCCCCTGCTAGATATGGCCCAGCATGCTGCTGCCCATAATAAAATAACAACCACATTATTCACCTTTTCCATCGGTGTCCTGTCTCCCTCTATGCCCTCCTCCACTTCCTGCTTCTTCTCTGTAACACCGGTAATGTGATCTGACGAGCAGAGATGATGTCACTATGCTGAGCCGATCACATGACCAGCTTTACAGAGAAGAAGCAGGAAGTGGAGGATGGCACGGAGGGAGACAGGACACCGCTGGAAAAGGTGAATAACCTGGTTGTTATTTTATTATGGGAAGCAGCATGGGGGGCCATATCTAGCATGAGGGGGCATGTGCCATCACAGGGGGGGCACAGGCAATTTAATATGTGACGCTCACCCAGTCCATCAAAGCGGTGAGGTTTTAGCACCGCGGTGATGGACAGCGGGGGGCAGTGCATATTAAATGAGCTGGAGTATGTGACCTCCCGCTGGCTCCTGCAGCCCACTCCAGCCCCGGACACACTCCAAAGCTTCCCCCACCCTCCGTACGTTCAGACTATAAGACACCCCCCTACTTTCCCCAAGGTCCGAAAAATACGATAGTTTATATTTCTGGATTGAGAAGATTTTTGTGTTGTCTTTAAAAGAAGGATAAAAAATATGGTTTGTCTCACATACAAGCCAGTAAGTGTACCTTCTAAGGACACACAAGCCTTTATTTGCACATTTTATTTATTACTAACATCTAACACCTGTGTCTTACAGTATATAGATAGCTGGCCACTGTTAGCATCTCTATTGATAATAGATGTGTTTTCCTTGATGTTAGTGTATCCAGGCTGTCTATACATATCCACTCTGGAATGCTTTTATGAATGATTCATATTACTTATTGTGTGTGATACCATGTTTTTATCATAAGTATAAGGAAAAGTTAAGTTTTATTATTATGTCATACTCTACTTACTAATAAGATTTATCTTGGGGTGTCCTTGTTGGTAGTATATTTTTGCCTCAAGGCTTGCTTCTTAATATAACAAAATATGTTCTTGATTGTTGGTTTCCACAAAAAGGTTGTGTAAGTTTTTTACTGTAACCTGAGCGGTTTTGTTTTTCCATTCAGGTATCACTACAGTATTGACAATGACAACATTAAGTACCATAGCAAGAAAGTCTTTACCAAGAGTTTCATATGTCACCGCCATGGATCTATTTGTGACAGTCTGTTTCTTATTTGTATTTGCGGCACTGATGGAGTATGCAGCGCTTAATTATTACTCAAGCTGTAAAAAGCCGCGATGTAAAAAAAAGAAAAAATCGGTAAGTTCAAACTTTTTTTGTTTTAGCTTTTTTGTGTATAAAAGTAAACTAACATACTAATTAATTAAAATAACAGGTGAAACACTGATAAATATATGTTAACAATGTAATTTGCTGCATTAGCCATCTAGGACACAGCTATCCCCTAGTTCTTTATCTCTCTTTCTGACTGTTCTTTTAGTGTATCGTTCGCTGGGCTCCACTTCCTCCACCCTTCCTCTCACAATTAAGGTCCCTTAGAGTTCAGTCCTTGGCCCTCTTCTCTTTTCTTTTTACATGGCCCCTATTGGACAAACCATCAGCAAATTTGTCTTCCAGTACCATTTTTATTATGACGACACACAACCATACACTTCTTCCCTGACCTTCCTATTGTACTAAAGAAACCAATGACTGTCTAACGGCAGCTTCCAATATCATGTCCGCTCACTATCTGAAACTCAACCTTTCCAAAACTGAACTTCTTCTGATCCCACCCTCCACTAACCTTCCTAAATTAGACATCTCACTCTCAGTGTGCAGAAGCATTATAATGCCTTAACAGCAGGGTCAGCCTGGGTGTTAGGTTTGATGCTTATCTTTCCTTCACCTCGTATATACAATCTCTCGCCTGCTCTTGTTGCCTTCACCTGAAGGACATCTCCAGAATTTGCCCCTTCCTCACGAAGGAAACAACAAAATCCTTCACTGTGGCTCTGATCCACTCGTGCCTTGAATATTGTAATTCTGTATTAATTGGCCTCCCCCGCACTAGACTCTCCCCTCTCCAGTCCAACTTTAATGCAGAAGCCAGGATCACCTAATCATTACTCAGACGCTTCCGCTCTATGCTTGTCATTGCACTGGCTGCCTAAACTGTACACTATAGTATCCAATTTTAATTGCTTGTTCTCACCTACAAAGTTTTTCACAGTGCAGCATCTCCCTACCTTCATCTCTATCAGCCCCACCCCCATCCTCTTCGTTTTAGAGGCGACTTTAGACTAACTTCTGCATTAATCTGAACCTCTTTCTCCTGGCTTCAAGACTTCTCCTGACCTGCACCAATTCTCTGAAATGCACTACCTCAAAAAATTAGGACTATCCACAACTTACATAGTTTTAGGCGCTCCCTAAAAACACATCTTCTTAGGGCAGCCTATAATTCTCCTTAATTGAAGTAATTTAGACATAGGGTATTCACTATTTCTCTGAAAGCAACTCTCTGTCAAACTCCACCAAAAGTACTACACAGATTGGCCAGTGGCCACTTATGCTGCTCTTATCTACTCCTCATTTCATAACGATAGCTAGACTATCATCATCATTGTAAATGAACACATTGTCACCCCAACTTCATTGTTAGATTGTAAGCTCTTGCGAGCAGGGTCATTGTTATTTTTTGCTTTAAATATTTTTTTTAAACTGTTTTGTTTAACTGTTCGTATAGGCCCTCTGAATTGTAAAGCGCTGAGGAATATGTTGGCGCTATATAAATAAAGATTATTGTTATGTAGAAGTTTGTAAAGGACACCATGCACCTACCAAATAGTGCAGTGGATAGTTGAAGTTTTTTTTAAAAACGTATGGTAGTGCTCCATATTTGACAAGTTGTCAGGGCAGGTAATGGCTTAAATCGACCACTTAGATCAACCCTTCAGTCAAGACAGCAAATTTGATAAGTGCTTTCATGAGCAACACTGGCCATTCCAAGAACAGAAGAACACTTCACACCATCAATTGTATTTAAACAAAAGGAAGACATAAAGTCTAGAAACTTCTAAAGTGTAGAAATCTTTGTAACTGTGATAATAACAATTTAAAGAAAGATAGAAATATCAATAGTGAAAAGTGAAAAAACTGCCTTTGATATTTTTTCTATCATAGATTGGGGATAGCTTATATTAAAGTGTTCAACTCTGGGTTTAAAGTTTTCAAACTGAGGACAGTGTGATGTAAAAGCAATAAATGTGTCAATGTTTAATGAGGCCGTGCTGACAAATATTTATTCTAACTTGAACCACCTATTTAATTTCAAGGACAGCATTTGTTTCTCTAAATGACGGAATATCTGGCCTTATAAGTGTATTGAGTTTAAATGAAAAAGAATTCAAGGTAGACAAAAGTGTTTTTTGCCCTTGAAAATAACTTTTATTTCAGATTTTATTGTGTGCTAACCTAGAAGGAGACATGTACATTCCATGAAAGCATAAAATTATGTTAATATCTCAAGTTAATATTTAATTTCTTATTCTGTCTTTTATTTTTCATGGAACAGCATTTTACGTATTATTAAGACTCAATTTAGATTTATTTTCCATTAGCTCCTACCTCCAGTTTAGGTCTGGCTTTCAATCTCTTGGGGTACTGTCACACGGGGTAACATCGCCGGTGATTTTGCCGGCAATGTAGGGGCGTGGCCTAATTGCAGCGATATCGCTGGAGAGTTGCCCCGTGTGACAGGGCGATATTTGGGCGATATATCACCTGAAAGTGATCACCAGGTTTCACCGATGTGTACACATCGCCCTGTGTAACGTGGTAACGGCGATGTTACCGGCGATTTGAGCCATAGGCTCCCATTATAATCATTGCCTTAGGGTGGATTTTAACCCTGGCAGCGATCTCGCTGGTAACTTCGCTGTTGCGTCACCGGCGAAATCGCAGCATGTGACATCTCACCAGCGATGTCGTCGGGAATGCACGCTCCCGCAATTCCCCACCGACATCGCCGGCGATGTCTCCCCGTGTGACGGGCCCTTAAGACTAGTTTCACACCTGCGTTTGGTCCTGACCTGATGTCACCTGACGTCCCTGCGGCCCTATGTTAAGTATAGGGATGCATGCCTGATCAGGATGCTTCAAAATTTTGCCAGATACAGATGAATGACAAAAAAATGCAAGTGTAAAACCACCCTAACTTGTCCAGAGGCCTAAGGGCACCACTAGGCATTTATTAGACCTTACTGTACTTCTGATTTCATGTGAAGCATTCAGATTTTATGTCAAATTAATGTATGCCTCTTTAGGAACCAAAACTTACAAGGTTTCTGATGACAGGATAGATCTGCAAATACATTGAATGCTAAAAAACTTGTGTTGATACTTTAGGAATTTGTAGAACCTGGTGAATTTAAAAAAAAATGCTATATTTTGCACAAATCACCTAAAATGTCACCTTTTTACACATTGTAGAATATTGCATCAGTCAGAGAAGATTTACATGACTTTGGGTGCAGCCGAGCTTGCTTCCTTGTGATGTAATAGGCTGGGTTCAAATTTGCATATGGAACGCAGCGTAACAGAACGCAGCCAAATGCTTGCGCACTGCATTCCTATGTTTAACATGGGAATGCATGGTACCTGCGTTTGGCTGCGTTCGGTTGTAGTTGTGTTCGGATGTGCATAATTTGTGCGCCCTCCTCCGCCCTCTGAATGCAGCCTGTGACATTTTTTGTGCGTTCATGGGCGCTTATTTTATCAGCAAGTGCCCGCAAGCGCACAAACAATTCATGGATCTCAATGGATCCGCATTGTCCTCTGCATGACAGCGCAGGAGAACGCTGCGGATCTCATTGAAATCACTCCCGGTGGCCACCGCTGATCTCCTGGGAGACCACTGGGAGATCAGCTGGAACAGCCGCTAATCTCCTGGCGGTGTCGGCGCGGGAGATTTGAAGAGACAGCTGATCTGACAGTTGTTTAAATCTCCCGCGCCGACATCTTCAATTCGGTGTTGGCGTGGGAGATTTAAACAGCTGTCAGATCAGCTGTTTCTTCAAATCTCCTGCGCCGACACCTCCAGGAGATCAGCAACGGTCAGGAGGAGGAGATCTCTGCCGCTGATCACCGCCGATCTCGCTGATTGGCTGGTCAAGCACCATACTGATGTGCTGCGTTCACATCAGTATGGCAGCGTTTGCTCTGCAATTGCGTCTGCATGCCCTCCGCATGCAGACACAAACGCAGAGATGAACCCAACCATACATCTCTCATATTGAATAGAACGGCACAGCCAGTGAGGAGGGACTATTATGGCCTCTATAAAAGCAGAGACTGGGAATGTAGCTGTCATTTTTGGTGAATCTGGATTGTGAGCATATGTCACAACTCACTGCTTAGTCATAGAGAAATGAATAGAAATCTTTAAAACACTGTAGAAAATGTAATGATGATGTACGGAGGAAAGAGAAGAACATAGATTTAGGTGAAGAATAGAGAAAGAGACACGAATTTCATATTACCATCTTTTTACCCATAGTCTTATATTTTTCGCTTTATAAGACGCACTTTTGTTCCCCCAAATTTTGGGAGAAAGTGGGGGTGCGTCTTATAAAGCGAACCTGGAGTAGGAGGATTGTGGGGGGGGGCTGTGGAGCGGTGTCCGGGGGCTGTGGAGAGGCTGGAGGAGGCGGCAGCGGCGGTCCCTGATCACGTGGGGCCGCTCATTATCTCCTCTAATATGCACTGCATCCCGCTGTCAATCACAGCGGGAGCAGCGCATATGACAGGAGCGGTCCGCAGCCCCATGTGATCAGTCAGTGCTTTCCATGCTTTCATTGCATGGAAAGCACTGATTACCCAAATAATTTCATACTCACCTCTCTTCATATCGCTTCCTGCAGCCCGCGCTATTCCCGCTGTCTCCGCTCAGCTGTGCCGGCCTCCGGTCATGTGAGCGGCGCTCATTGTGACATCATCACCGCGCGCCGCTCACAGGACTGGATTCCGGTATAAGCAGGCAGCGGAGATGGAGGCTGCAGGGAGCGGTGGAGAGAGGTGAGTATGAGATCGTTTATTATTTTTACAGAGTGCAGCATTGGAGAAAGTGTGCCAGGGTGGGGGCTGTTTGTTCTATGGGGGGATAATGTGCCAGCATAGGGGGCCGTGTGCCAGCATAGGGGGCCAGTTTGCCAGCATAGGGGGCCGTGTGCCAGCATAGGGGGCAGTGTGCCAGCATAGGGGGCCGTGTGCCAGCATAGGGGGCAGTGTGCCAGCATAGGGGGCAGTGTGCCAGCATAGGGGGCCGTGTGCCAGCATAGGGGGCCGTGTGCCAGCATAGGGGGCCAGTGTGCCAGCATAGGGGGCCAGTGTGCCAGCATAGGTGGCTAGTGTGTCAGCATAGGGGGCCAGTGTGCCAGCATAGTGGGCCAGTGTGCCAGCATAGGGTGCCGTGTGCCAGCATAGGGGGCCGTGTGCCAGCATAGGGGGCCGTGTGCCAGCATAGGGGGCAGTGTGCCAGCATAGGGGGCCGTGTGCCAGCATAGGGGGCAGTGTGCCAGCATAGGGGGCCGTGTGCCAGCATAGGGGGCCAGTGTGCCAGCATAGGGGGCCAGCGTGCCAGCATAGGGGGCCAGTGTGCCAGCATAGGGGGCCAGTGTGCCAGCATAGGGGGCCGTGTGCCAGCATAGGGGGCAGTGTGCCAGCATAGGGGGCCGTGTGCCAGCATAGGGGGCCAGTGTGCCAGCATAGGGGGCCAGTGTGCCAGCATAGGGGGCCAGTGTGCCAGCATAGGGGGCCGTGTGCCAGCATAGGGGGCTCTGTATGCCAGCATAGGGGGCTCTGTATGCCAGCATAGGGGGCTCTGTATGCCAGCATAGGGGGCTCTGTATGCCAGGGTGGGGAACAGTGCATCCGCATGGGAAGGACAGTATGCCAGCATGGGGGACATACATACCAGCATGGGGGGGGGAAGTTAGTGTACGAGGATGGGGGACATATATATTGATTATAAGGTGGACACTGGTATTATAAGACGGACCCCACATAACATTAAACATTTTTTTTTCTCTTTTCCTTCACCAAATTTGGGGGTGCGTCTTATAATCAGGTGCGTCTTATAAAGCGAAAAATACGGTATTATGGGGTCATTCTGACATTACTGAGGCCATTTATGATGAAAAGCTTTAAAGGGGCTTGATACAGGAGAACTCGGCATGCTTTTTTCTGGAGGATTTGCAGTAATTTTGATTTGATTCAAAATGATAAACCCCTAATCAAACTTTTTTAAATATTGGTAGAACCTGGTGCATTTGGGTTTGAAATAATTATCTCTAGTGCATAATGCATTGTGGTGGGATTTTTCTCTACAAGAATTGTTTCTAGGTTAGAATATCTCCAACATTCGATCCTTCTAGGTCACCATATGGGGCACAAGATGAGCCATTGACTTTGTAAAATAGAGCAGGTGGGCAGGTGGGGATTTCGTGTGCTATACTGCCTATTGAGGAAAATGTAAAATATAATACAGTATTAGTTTAATAAGAATGATTTAGAATTCTTTTTAAATTACTGAATAAATACTACATGATTGTACATAAACTTCAAAATATCTTTGATGTTTAATAAATGCATTACTGCATAAGATCACATATAAAAACATTGGCAATAGTATTCAATATTGAACATTTCTTCGCTCAGTGAAACTGATTTTAAAAATGTGTTTTTTCTCAGTTAAAAATAGCAGTTTACTGAATGGAATAAAAACGGCTTAGACAATAATTAAATGTCACACTGTTTTCTCAGCATGCTCAAGCGCCTTCAGTTCAAACAGCGTACCATTTCACTGCGGCCTTGGTTCTTTTTATAACTCTTTTTTTCTGACAAATACAGTGACCTATGCCATAGCCCAGTGCAAAAAGTTAAGTGGGAGTAGAATATAAGCAGAAAGTCAGGAAAGATGACACTTCTCTAACTCCATCCAGACACTACTATATCGATTCAATAATTAAAATGTGTGCCATAATACATTGGAATGTGATAAGTTCATCATATTGAGGCCTAATTGAATTTGCAATAGCTTCTAGAGATTAGCTTTTGTAAACCCCCTATATTGCTTTCAGTAAATTAAATAATACCTCATTTTTAGTTTGCTTTGTAATTTGTATTTTAAATCTTCCTCATGGCACATTGTGTCTTTTCTTATGAAAGGAGACTTGTGTTTCAATTTTCAGTATTATTCAAGAAATATGATATTGTTTACCACCAGTTTGACTTTTTACTGACCTAAGAAAGAAGATGGGTGGAAAAATATATATTAGAATCTGAGTTCTCAGTGTTTGATACCTTTTAATGGCTAACTGAAAAGATGGTAAGAAAAAGCAAAGCAAGCTTTGGAGACTCTATGGTCTCTTCATCAGGCTTAATAATGACACAACTTGTGAACACACATATATACACACATACAGAGGGTTGGATAAAGCAGTAAATAAACTAAGTGAGGTGAAGCATTGGTCAGACTTGGGAGGTGGGAGAAGTGAAAATCAGTGTCCTGATATAAGAAACAGATAGTTTTATGTTTTTTGATTAGTTGTTTCTTCAAGACTTGGAGATTCCTCAATTAATGTAAAAAGACATGAACATACTAGTTTTAAAAGGTCATTTCAAATTGCAGAGAGGCAGGAGAGACTAGGAATATAAAATTAATGTTAACCTTTGACACCTTCAGAGCTGGAATGAATGTGTCACGTGGATTTATCTCTTTTTACATTGAAATTGAGGAATCTCCAAATCTTGAAGAAACAACTAATCAAAGTACATAAAACTATCTGCTTCTTATATCAGGACACTGATTTTCACTTCACCAGATGCTCTCTCCCCCCTCCCAAGTCTGACCAAATCCAGTGTTACACATCACCTCACTTAGTTTATTTACTGCATCATCCAATTCTATATATTTGTATATATCTGTGTGCTCAGCAGTGGTGTCATTATTAAGCCTGATGAAGAGACCATAGAGTCTCGAAAGCTTGCTTGTTCTTAACCTCTTTTCAGTTAGCCATTAAAAGGTTTCAATCACTGAGGACTCTCAGATTCTAATATATATTTTTCTATCTACTGGCTAACACGGTACAAACATTTTTTTACTTTATCACTGATGGGTGAAAATTCTATGGTATCAGCTATTTACTTAGTTTATATCCTGCTGAATCTGCTATGATCAGTGTTAGCATCAATTGAGGCCATTTGACCCCACAGATGCTGCTGATGTAATAGTGGCAATTAGATGGTTATCAAAGTGTAGAGACTCCCTCTTTAAGCCCTACAGCATCCCAAAATCACAATTATACGGTCCCAATGGTTCCCATGTCTATGTGTAAAATGTATTAATATACCGGAGCCAGCTATATATTGGTGTGACAACGTTGCTGCCAAGTGCTTAGGGGGTGCCACGTATGTCCCATCTGAATTTTATATATAGATACTAAATTTATGTGACAGCTCGCGCTAACATTATAACAATGGCGACAATAATTAATAATAAAAGAGTTGATTTTTCTGAAATGTCATATCATTTATTACATATATGTGCTCTACAATTTAGTTAAAACATTTAAAATATTAAAATAAAATATCTTTTGCGTGTAGTGTTTAAATGTAGAGGCTCTAAGTTCTCCTGTAGACACAAAGGTGTCTGTTAATGTTTTCCAACAGGGGCTTGGGTCCTGGTGGTGCCTATAAATATATAATGTGTTGATGAAAGCTTGTGTTTAAAACCTGTGAACTTCAGTAAAAAAAAAAAAATGTTTTGCTGGTGTGCTTACCAGTGTGTAGTAGTTTTTATCTGTAATGGTACCTTTACATGCCGCTACAGAATGTTGGAAACAACCAGGTTTCGGAGACAAATGTATCTTGCACCGTCAAATCAACCCGAGGTAGCGGCGTGTAAGCTAGGTTGTTGCCACCCGTCACTCTCGACACCTGTTTCAGAGTAGTGCTCTAAAACAGGTTGGTTTCAACCCGATGGTAGCGGCGTCTAAATGAGGAACAGGAAGGATGTTTTGTCACCTAGTTAACTCCCTGGGGTGTGACACAGCCTCCGGGAAACCGCCCCCCTTCAGCGATCATTGGTGGAAGCTCCTGCGTTACGATTGGTTGTCGCTGCATAGGGCGGCATATTTAAGGAGCTGACCAGTCACACTACACAATTGCAATAGCATCATGTATTAGCCAGCCTTCCTGCGCTGGCTGGCCAATCATGATGCTATAGCATTGTCCAATCATCGTACGAGCGTCTCGTAATCCACAACTCTGGCACGCCTTTGTGTTGTCCCTGCTGCACCAGGTCCTCCCATATTACCCTTTGTAGCGGCGTGTAAATGAGGGACGGTGCTCTACAGAAGGTAACTTGTGGCACCCGGTGGTGCCTATAGAGATAGATTAAACCTTCTGTAGAGCACATTGTAGCGTCATGTAAAGGCGGTATCGGGTACCGTTTGCAACTGTTCGAACGTGCTCATGCACGTGAGACACCCAGTTGTTTCCAACCTTCTGTAGCGGCGTGTAAAGGTACCATAACAGTCTCAATCTGTACTCTTGTGGAAATGTGCATGCTTCATCCTCAGGCTTTATCTCATGTATGGTGTTTGGAGCTAAATACAAGAAGCCAGACCATTTGTTGTATCTGAAACTATGTAGATATGAGTCAAAAAAAATTTTTTTGTATATATATCTCACCTTGTATATATTCAAGGTGTGCAGTTCTCGGTGCTATATATGATGTGATTATAATCTTGAGCTCTGTAAATCATATACAGTCATATGAAAAAGTTTGGGCACCCCTCTTAATCTTACTCTTTTTTTTTTTGTTTAAAATTTGTTTTTTGCAACAGCTATTTCAGTTGATATATGTAATAACTGATGGACACAGTAATATTTCAAGATTGAAATGAGGTTTATTGTACTAACCGAAAATGTGAAATATGCATTATTTAATAAATTGACAGGTGCAAAAGTATGGGCACCGCAACAGAAAAGTGACATTAATATTTAGTAGATCCACCTTTTGCAAAAATAACAGCCTCTAGTCGCTTCCTGTAGCTGTTAATGAGTTCCGGATCCTGGATGAAGGTATTTTTGACCATTCCTCTTTACAAAACAATACAGTTCAGTTAGTTTGATGGTCGCCGAGCATGGACAGCCGCTTCAAAACATCCCACAGATGTTCAATGATATTCAGGCTGGGACTGGGATGGCCATTCCAGAACATTGTAATTGTTCCTCTGCATGAATGCCTGAGTAGATTTGGAGGGTGTTTTGGATCATTGTCTTTCTGAAAGATCCATCCCCGGCGTAATCTCAACTTTGACATGATTCTTGAACATTATTCTCAAGAATCTGCTGATACTGAGTGGAATCCATGCGACCCTCAACTTTTACAAGATTCCTGGATCACACACAGCCCCAAAGCATGATGGACCCTCCCCAAATAAACCTCATTTCAAACCTGAAATATTACTGTGTCCATCAGTTCTTACATATATCACACTGAAAGAGCTGTTGCAAAAAAACAATTTTAAACAAAAAAAAAAAAAGTAAGATTATAGAGCGGATGCCAAAGTCTTTTGCTGATTGGTGTAAATAGATGAGATTAAGTAATGTGGCTATTAACTTGATTGTGTCGTTAATTAATCAGAATAATTTACAAAGGCTCTTAATCCATTCTGTGGCTAGGAGATAGTGCATGGAGTATTTAATTAATCAAATGCTTACATGTCTGTACCGCCCCAAATTAATCTGTAATCCAAAATGAATATGCACCTGAAATTTTTGAATTAGTTTAAGGTTGGACCGTCGGTGCTATGGATGTGTTACATATGGCACCTATAATTTAATTATAAATTAAATAGGTTATGTCCTACATTCGCATGGTGAGTTTCAGGATCACCCTTATTATAGATGACGAAATTTGAGCCCATAATCACTGTACACCCGTCCCCAACATGCCTATGTTCGGGGTACACGATGCCCTATAAAATTGCAGAATATAGTTGGTCCGCCATTTATTCTAGCATCAGCTAGCTGCTGGTAATGGGAGGACCAGCTTCTGAATGCACTTGCACCGAGTCCCTGAAATGGCTCTTGGGCTTCTCCTGCGCTCCGGTGTTATAATAAATTATCATTTTTTATATCCAAGCCCGAGAATTTATGCGTATCATTTTTTTTTCCTATATCATACATAGGTTTTTATTAATAAAACAAAGATTGGTCATGCTTTTTTAATTTAGCCTCCAAAACGAACCAGTGTACTCCCCTAGCCCTGTCGTGGAAAAACATTAACATGGACCGACTTTGGTTCCCAATGCTCTGTCCGAGAGGCTACAATAAAAGCTTTGGGTCTCGCCAGTAATGGGGGCGTTCTAAAATATCACATTTCAGGTGAACCCCCTTTTAATCACTTTTTCATTCCTTCATTCTTGTTGCATTAATTCCTTAAAATTTCTTGCGGGTTAAAAAACCTTTTGACAGGTTTTTTGTATATTTTGCAGAGAGGTGTGCTTTATATTATTTGGTAATTTTCTGCACAGACTTCCAACATCTAGGCATTCAGAGTAATAGATTCCCTATCTAATATAAAGTGATATATCACAAGGAAGGATATCTACCATGAAGATCTTCTAATAACAGTATTACTTTATTGTATGAATTAAAAAAAAGTTACTTTATTAAAACATCTTGATGCGGCATTTCCTTTCAGTTCTGATAAGTTTAATCAAATACTTTTTACTATAAGAAAATATATATACAAGGTGGGCCATTTATATGGATACCTCTAAATGGGAGCAGTTGGTGATATCAACTTGGTGTTTGTGGCACATCAAGTATATTGGAGGGGGGAAACTTTACCAGATGGGTGGTGACCATGGTGGCCATTTTGAAGTCGGACATTTTGGACCCAACTTTATTTAGGTGTATCCATATAAATGGCCCACCCTGTATATATACACCATATATATGGTATATATATACATATATATATATATATATATTATATATCAGTGTTGGCCAAAAGTATTGACACCCTGCAATTCTGTCAATAATACTCAGTTTCTTCCTGAAAATGATTCAATCACAAATTCTTTGGTATTATTATCTTCATTTAATTTGTCTTGCAATGAAAAAACACTAAAAGAATTGTCCTAAAGCCAAATTGGATATAATTCCACACCAAACATAAAAAAAGGGGTGGACAAAAGTATTGGCACCTTTAGAAAAAAACATGTGATGCTTCTCTAATTTGTGTAATTAACAGCACCTGTAACTTACCTTGGCACCTAACAGTGTTGGCAATAACTAAATCACACTTGCAGCCAGTTGACATGGATTAAAGTTGACTCAACCTCTGTCCTGTGTCCTTGTGTGTACCACATTGAGCAAGGAGAAAAGAAGTAAGAACAAAGAACTGAGTACTTGAGAAACCAAATTGTAGGAAGCATGAGCAATCTCAAGGCTACAAGTCCATCTCCAAAGACCTGAATGTTTCCTGTGTCTACCGTGCGCAGTGTCATCAAGAAGTTTAAAGCCCATGGCACTGTGGCTAAATCCCTATATGTGGACATAAAAGAAAAATTGACAAGAGATTTCAACGCAAGATTGTGCGGATGGTGGATAAAGAACCTGACTAACATCCAAACAAGTTCAAGCTGCCCTGCAGTCTGAGGGTGCAACAGTGTCAACCCGTACTATCTATCGGCGTCTGAATGAAAAGGGACTGTATGGTTGGAGACCCAGGAAGACCCCACTTCTCACCCCGAGACATAAAAAAGCCAGGCTGGAGTTTGCCAAAACTTACCTGAGAAAGCCTAAAACGTTTTGGAAGAATGTTCTCTCTTTTTGGGCAAAGGCATCAGCATAGTGTTTACAGGAGAAAAAAAGAATAATTCAAAGAAAAGAACACGGTCCCTACAGTCAAACATGACGGAGGTTCCCTGATGTTTTGGGGTTGCTTTGCTGCCTCTGGCACTGGACTGCTTGACCGTGTGCATGGCATTATGAAGTCTGAAGACTACCAACAAATTTTACAGCATAATGTAGGGTCCAGTGTGAGAAAGCTGGGTCTCCCTCAGAGGTCATGGGTCTTCCAGCAAGACAATGACCCAAAACACACTTCAAAAAGCACTAGAAAATGGTTTGGAGCACTGGAAACTTCTAAGGTGGCCAGCAATGAGTCCAGACCTGAATCCCATAGAACACCTGTGGAGAGATCTAAAAATGGCAGTTTGGAGAAGGCACCCTTCAAATATCTAGGACCTGGAGCGGTTTGCCAAAGAAGAATGGTCTAAAATTCCAGCAGAGCTTTGTAAGAAACTCATTGATGGTTACCGTAAGCCGTTGATCGCAGTTGTTTTGGCTAAAGGTTGTGCAACCAAGTATTAGACTGAGGGTGCCAATACTTTTGTCTGGCCCATTTTTGGAGTTTTGTGTGAAATGATCAATGTTTTGCTTTTTGATTCATTCTCTTTTGTGTTTTGTCATTTAAGACAATTTAAATGAAGATAATAATACCAAAGAATTTATGATTGCAATCATTTTCAGGAAGAAACTGAGTATTATCTGACAGAATTGCAGGGGTTTCAATACTTTTGGCCAACACTGTATATATATATATATATATATATATATATATATATATATATACATATATATATATATACACGTATGGATATAGATATATTATATATACTGATATAGATATATAGGTATCTTCATTGACCAAGACAAGCAACAAAATCTCGTGGAAGCTTTCATTTAAACAATATGTCAATGTAGCACCCCAGGGGTTAATGTGCCACAGTAACACCACAAAGGGTTAACTCCCCACACAACCCACAACGCTACACTAGTGCCTCCAGGCCAGAAAGGGGAGCTAAAGCTGCTTCCCTATATATTCTGGTGTGGAGAGGAAGTGGGGAAGAGCAGAGTGGTGGGAGGAGCTAATGTTGTTTACCTCACACTCAGCACAGTAAACACCGGACTAGTGGAGGTTATATATCTACACTGTACCTCAGCGAAGCAACACGAAACAGAAATACAGAAGAAGGACTCAAGTTGCCTAACAAAGGGGGTACCTGTGAGGAGAGACAGGCCAGCAGCCTAGCTGAAGCGGCAGCAGGGCCACACACACAGCGCAGAAGAGGGAAGCTGAGGACCCGGACAGGGTGGGAGCAACCCGGCCCCGGTACAGACTCCGTGGACAGTACTCTGCTAACAACATCATCTGCAGTAAAGACTTGGAATACTTCAAAACCGTGAGTTTGTGTGATCCTTGTGCTCAAATCCTGCGTTCCCTCACAAGCAGCTATCATCTCTACTACTACCCCTATCCCGCAATATCCATAGCACCATCTATAGACTGTTACTATCTCTGCCCCGGGGAACCAAGCTCTACCTGCGGAGAACCATTACATCCCCAGCTGCCAATCATCATCCCCGGAGGTTCTGCAGCAGCGGTGGTCACCCTGACCACAACCCGTGGGTGGCGTCACAACTTTCTCTCCTGTAAATACCCCCATTACTTGTGGAACCCCGGTCTGGTACCGAGTACCCCGTCCCAGTGGGCTCCACATCTACATATATATACTATATATATATATATATATATATATATATATATATAAACAGAAGAAAAAAAGCTGCACAGCACTCAAGATATAGTGTGAACTGGTGCAAGCTGTGATGCTGGAACAAACAACCAGAAAATTTCAATGCAGCACTCAGTTACTACCAAAAATGTACACATGCTAATAAGCAGTTTATATATGAAAAAAATAAATTTTAATACGTTTTTTTCAAAAAACTCAATATTCTTATCTTTTTATTTACTGGGGTTCTTGGTACATATCTTGGCCAATATCTGTTTGCTCATCAACCACTCCACGGTGACTCCAGATCTGATGAGTCCTACGCTGACATCCCTGTACTCTTTGTCCTCCCTATCCCACTTCTAAGTGGGTGGACACCATCTCAATCTCAGACCACCTGGGGGCGATGAGGGTGCAAATTGTAGCTGTGGATTCACCAACTCCACCTATTAGACATAAACAGAAAAAAAGCTGCACAGCACTCAAGATTTAGTGTGAACTGGTGCAAGCTGCGATGCTGGAACAAACAACCAGAAAAAATTCACTGCAGCACTCAGTTACTACCAAAAATGTACACATGCTAATAAGCAGTTTATATATGAGGAAAAAACTTAAAAAGTTATGTTTTTTTAAAAAAAACTCAATATTTTTATCTTTTTATTTACTGGGGTTCTTGGTACATATATTGGCCAATATCTGTTTACTCATCAACCACTCCACGGTGGCTCCACAGCTACACTTAGCACCCTCATCGCCCCAGGTGGTCTGAGATTGAGATGATGTCCATCCACTTAGAAGTTGGATAGGGAGGACAGGGAGGACAGGGATGTCAGCATAGGACTCATCAGATCTGGGGTCACCGTGGAGTGGTTGATGAGCAAACAGATATTGGCCAATATATGTACCAAGAACCCCAGTAAATAAAAAGATAAGAATATTGAGTTTTTTGAAAAATACGTACGTTTTTAAATTTTTTCCTCATATATAAACTGCTTATTAGCATGTGTACATTTTTGGTAGTAACTGAGTGCTGCAGTGAATTTTTTCTGGTTATATATATATATATACGTCCCTCAGAGGATAAAGAAAACTGGTCACTATCCGTGTTCACGGACTGATTTCAATCTGTGTGGGTGACTGACGGCTGCAGCTCATTGGAGGTGCACACTGCTTGCTAGTACAAAATCTTCAAAAAAATAGAAATAAGACCAGTGGCACTCACCATTCCCTATCTTGTGCTTTATTTACAATTCCGTGTAAACATTAAGGAATTCAAGCGGTGGGGGAGGGAGGTGCGTGGACGTCGGACGACAGCTTGTCGATTTGCAACTAGTAGCCACTTCTACAGGTCCTGAGTCAGGACCTGTAGAAGCGGCTTCTAGTCGCGAAACGGCAGGCCGTCGTCCAACGTCCATGCAACTCCCTCCCACACCGCATGAATTCCTTGATGTATACACGGAATTGTAAATAAAGCACAAGATCTCGAATGGTGAGTGCCACTGGTCTTATTTCTATTTTTTTTAATATATATATATGTATATATATATACAGTGCCTACAAGTAGTATTCAACCCCCTGCAGATTTAGCTGGTTTGATAAGATGCCAATAAGTTAGAGCCTTCAAACAGCAAATGAGAGTAGGATTTATTAACAGAAGCATAAATCTTACAAACCAAAAAGTTATGTTGCTCAGTTGAATTTTTATAAATTTTAAACATAAAAGTGTGGGTCAATTATTATTCAACCCCTATGTTTAATATTTTGTGGAATAACCCTTGTTTGCAATTACAGCTAATAATTGTCTTTTTTAAGACCTGATCAGGCCGGCACATGTCTCTGGAGTTATCTTGGCCCACTCCTCCATGCAGATCTTCTCCAAGTTATCTAGGTTCTTTGGGTGTCTCATGTGGATTTTAATCTTGAGCTCCTTCCACAAGTTTTCAATTGGGTTAAGGTCAGGAGACTGACTAGGCCACTCCAACACCTTGATTTTTTCCCTCTTGAACCAGGCCTTGGTTTTCTTGGCTGTGTGCTTTGGGTCGTTGTCTTGTTGGAAGATGAAATTACGACCCATCTTAAGATCCTTGATGGAGGAGCGGAGGTTCTTGGCCAAAATCTCCAGGTAGGCCGTGCTATCCATCTTCCCATGGATGCGGACCAGATGGCCAGGCCCCTTGGCTGAGAAACAGCCCCACAACATGATGCTGCCACCACCATGCTTGACTTTAGGGATGGTATTCTTGGGGTCGTATGCAGTGCCATCCAGTCTCCAAACGTCACGTGTGTGGTTGGCACCAAAGATCTCGATCTTGGTCTCATCAGACCATAGAACCTTGAACCAGTCTGTCTCAGAGTCCTCCAAGTGATCATGAGCAAACTGTAGACGAGACTTGACATGACGCTTTGAAAGTAAAGGTACCTTAAGGGCTCGTCTGGAACGGAGACCATTGCGGTGGAGTACGTTACTTATGGTATTGACTGAAACCAATGTCCCCACTGCCATGAGATCTTCCCGGAGCTCCTTCCTTGTTGTCCTTGGGTTAGCCTTGACTCTTCGGACAAGCCTGGCCTTGGCACAGGAGCAAACTTTCAAAGGCTGTCCAGGCCGTGGAAGGCTAACAGTAGTTCCATAAGCCTTCCACTTCCGGATGATGCTCCCAACAGTGGAGACAGGTAGGCCCAACTTCTTGGAAAGGGTTTTGTACCCCTTGCCAGCCTTGTGACCCTCCACGATCTTGTCTCTGATGGCCTTGGAATGCTCCTTTGTCTTTCCCATGTTGACCATGTATGAGTGCTGTTCACAAGTTTGGGGAGGGTCTTAAATAGTCAGAAAAGGCTGGCAAAAGAGATAATTAATCCACACATGTGAAGCTCATTGTTATTTGTGCCTGAACTACTTCTTAATACTTTAGGGGGCCCAAACAGAATTCTGGTGGTTTGAGGGGTTGATTAATAAATGACCCTCTGAATTAACTTTTAACGCTTTAAAAAAAAAAAAAAAAAGAAAAAAAGAAAAAAATGTTTGTGGCTGCAGTGCATTTCCCACTTCCAGGATGATCTACAGTCCAAATGTCACAATGCCAAGTCAATTCCGCATGTGTCAACCAGCTAAATCTGCAGGGGGTTGAATACTACTTGTAGGCACTGTATATATATATATATATATATATATATATATATATATATATATATGTAAGGAAAATATATGTGGAACAGCACAAAAAAGAAAATAATTTGAGTGCAAGCCCTCCGACCATAAATGCTTAGGTGTAGATATTAAGAAAAAATGAACAGCAGCACATCCTGCAAAAGTGAAAAACATGGATTTATTCCCAGGACCTCAATGTTTCGGCTTGTCAAAGCCTTTTTTCAAGCAGTACTGCTTGAAAAAGGCTTTGACAAGCCGAAACGTTGCAGTGCTTTGAATAAACCCACTTTTTCACTTTTAAAGGATGTGCTGCTGTTCATTTTTTCTTAATATATATATATGTGTGTGTATGTATGTGTGTAAATAAAGGGGAGATTTCTATCCTGATGAGTTAAATATTCCCTTCTCAGTTACCGTATATACTCGTGTATAAGCCGACCCGTGTATAAGCCGACCCCCCTACTTTTGCCCCCAAAACCTGGGAAAACCTATTGACTCGTGTATAAGCCGAGGGTGGACCCCAGCACAGGTATACAGTCCCCCCAGTGGTATATAGCAGCCTCCCCAGTGGTAGTATACAGCAGCCACAGAGGTATATACAGCAGCCCCAGTAGTAGTATACAGCAGTCTCCCCCTGTGGTAGTATACAGCAGTCTCCCCCTGTGGTAGTATACAGCAGTCTCCCCCTGTGGTAGTATACAGCAGTCTCCCCCTGTGGTAGTATACAGCAGCGCCTCCCCCTGTGGTAGTATACAGCAGCCTCCCCCTGTGGTAGTATACAGCAGTCTCCCCCTGTGGTAGTATACAGCAGCCACAGAGGTATATACAGCAGCCCCTTCCCTGTGGTAGTATACAGCAGCCTCCCCCTGTGGTAGTATACAGCAGCCACAGAGGTATATACAGCAGCCCCTCCCCTGTGGTAGTATACAGCAGTGCCTCCCCCTGTGGTAGTATACAGCAGCCCCCCGTAGTATATACAACAGCCCCCCCGTGGTAGTATACAGCAGCCCCCCCGTAGTATATACAGCAGCCCCCCCGTGGTAGTATACAGCAGCCCCCCCATAGTATACACAGCAGCCCCCCCGTGGTAGTATACAGCAGCCCCCCCGTAGTATATACAGCAGCCCCCCCGTGGTAGTATACAGCAGCCCCCCCATAGTATACACAGCAGCCCCCCCGTGGTAGTATACAGCAGCCCCCCCGTAGTATATACAGCAGCCCCCCCGTGGTAGTATACAGCAGCCCCCCCATAGTATACACAGCAGCCCCCCCCGTGGTAGTATACAGCAGCCCCCCCGTAGTATATACAGCAGCCCCCCCGTGGTAGTATACAGCAGCCCCCCCATAGTATACACAGCAGCCCCCCCGTGGTAGTATACAGCAGCCCCCCGTAGTATATACAGCAGCCCCCCCGTGGTAGTATACAGCAGCCCCCCCGTAGTATATACAGCAGCCCCCCCTGTGGGTATATACAGCCCCCCCCCCGTTGCTGCCGCACACCTGTAAAAAGAAGATCTTTCATACTTATCCTCCTGCAGTCACCGCGCGCATCCTCCGCTCTTCTTCTTGCTTGCACCCGGGCCCCGGCGTCCATCCATATGACCGCGCACAAATAATGACGTCATTATTTGTGCGCGGTCACGTGGATGGACGCCGGGGCCCGGGTGCAAGCAAGAAGAAGAGCGGAGGATGCGCGCGGTGACTGCAGGAGGATAAGTATGAAAGATCTTCTTTTTACAGGTGTGCGGCAGCAACGGGGGGGGGGGGGCTGTATATACCCACAGGGGGGGCTGCTGTATACACTACGGGGGGCTGCTGTATACTACCACGGGGGGGCTGCTGTATATACTACGGGGGGGCTGCTGTATACTACCACGGGGGGGCTGCTGTATACTACCACGGGGGGGCTGCTGTATACTACCACGGGGGGGCTGCTGTATACTCACAGGGGGGGGCTGCTGTATACTACCACAGGGGGGCAGGAGAGCACTGACAGTGCTATGTAATATGCACGGCTCCCCCTGCCGCTGATAGACAGGGGGATGCAGTGCATATTGCATTGCACTAATGAGCGGCCCCACGTGACCGGCCGCTCATTGTACAGCCTCCCCCTGCCTCCTCCAGCCCCCGGACACCGGCCCCACACAGTCAGCCGTCACTGACTCGTGTATAAGCCGAGGGGGGCACTTTTCAGCACAATTTCTGTGCTGAAAAACTCGGCTTATACACGAGTATATACGGTACTTTTAGTCCATTACAAACATGATGAAACTGAGAAAATCTATCAAAGCTACACGGACATATTTTTTAAATGAAAGCTTACACAAGATTTTATTTTGCTTGTCTTAGTCACTGAAGACTTTTCAGCATTATAACATTTGCAGGAAATTAAATTTCTTTGTTTGTACATTCTAGCACACAAGTATACCAATAAATCAATTTTTTTAATAATTCTAGTTTTTAACAGGAGAACTTGTAACTACCGTAAGTCAGCTAATATATGGTATAAAAAAAATCAATGTACAGACTAAGATACAGGTACTATGTACAATCCTAATTGAAGTGATAAAGCATAAGGTCTAATGAAGATTTAGTGTGATATGCAATCTGCTCCCATAACAGTTGGAGGCTGCAGTACTTTTCTGTTTTCGCTTATAAAGTCATGCAAGTTTTGACATTTTTGCATAAAAAATAGGATATTAAAGATGCTTCTTGTAGACAATTTTATGTTAGTGTTATATAAGTAACATGAAGGCTCATGTATTAACTCAAGCTGAGTGTCACAGCATAAGACTAAATGTAACTCTCAGAACAAGATGTGTTACTATGGAGTCATTATCTTTTTGACTTCAAGAGATGTATACATATTTTAGGTGATCTCTTAGGCCATGTATCTTCTGCTTTCTGTTTCTTGTATTTCACTATTAAATTTGTACAGCTATAGTAGAACTAAAGGTTGAGCTGCAGCAGATTGTAATAAATAGAGTAAATGACACACTAAATTGACATATGACATCAAATGCTTTTAGCTGCTCCCTGCATAAAGCTATTAGTTTTGAAAACTATAGGTTGTACTATGTGGAAACCCACATTGCAGTGTTAGTGATGTATGTTTTACTCTTGCAGAAAAATAATAGCTCTGAGTAGCTTCATAGCAGCGTACATACTAGGAGAGCGGATAATACAGTGCTACTGACATCCTTTTTTTTCTTGCTGAAAAATATTAGTGTGAAGACGGTCACTGCAATATTTTTTGTGAACTTTTTTTACTTTCACTGATTTTTTTTTCATTTTTCAGTTTCTTCTACATTTTTTCTTTCAACTATTTTCCTATACTTTTTTTCTGTCCTTTTTTCTCCATTTTTTGGTTTATTTTATTTATCTTCTTTTCTTTCTCTACTTTTTCTCTACTTATATTTTTACTGCTTTTTTCTCTGCTTTATTCTCAATCTTGTTTTGTCTACATTTATGTCACACCACAAACTAGGGAGTGTCCTGATATAGTGCATGACAATGTTGCACAGACCAACAGTGTCCAGCGCACTACACAAAACTACTAACAGGGGAAACCCTGGGGAAACAAATACAATGCAGGGCCCTGGTCGTAGGAAATGGGAGAAAGGAGACCTCCTGCCCTCACCGGTGGCTGTGCCCTAATCTCCCTAGCACTGAACAATTCTTTTGTGCTGTTTCTTTGTATAGGCAATACAGAATCTTCTTTCAGTTTCAGGAGGTAGTCATCAAGGCCCTAAGATTTGGCAGTAAGGAAGATGAGGCTGCCAGTACTTCTAAAACTAGTGGTGTCCATATTGTACCGGGTCAACATTTTCCAGGTGAAAAATGAGAAAGGGAAGAACACAAAGAAGGGGTTCCACAAAAGCATACAATTTAGTAGTATGAAACCTGCCCTGAGCAACCTGGCCTTTGCATTAAGGATTGCTTCAAAGCGTACCACATGTCCATAAATTAATAAAATTCAGATTTACCCTGTTGACACAACACCGTTTCATAGTCTGCTCTAGTTTGCACAACTTACACATATCACCACATTATTAATTTGTGAATCAGTAAAACCAAAAGCGTTAAAACCTTTACTATTCCTATGCCTTTAGTTAATTCGGTGAGGTGTGTAGTTTCCAAAATAGGGTCATTTTTGGGGGACTTCCACTGTTTAGGTACATAAAGGGCTCATTAAAGGTGACATGCTACCCATAGACCATACCATCAAAGTCTTTACTCCCAAACATCACTCCTTCTTTTTGGAGCTCGGCAGTGTATCCAAGCAGTACTTTTCCACCACATATGAGGTATCGTCGTATTCAGAAGAAATTGCACAACACATTTTGGGGTCCATTGTCTCTTGTTACCTTTGCAAAAATTCAAAAACTTGTGTCTAAAGCAACATTTCTTGGGGGGAAAAGTCTAACTTTTTTTATTTTTACCATTCAATGTTGTATGTGAAGCACCTGGGTGTTCAAAGTGCTTACCAGACATCTAGGTAAAATCTTTAAGGGGAATCGTTTCCAAAATGGTGTCACTTGTTGGTGGTTTCCACCGTTTTGGTGCATCAGTGGTTCTCCAAATGGGACATGGAATGTGCAATCAATTCCAGCCAAATTTGCAATTCAAAAAATAAACAGTGCTTCTTCCCTTCCATGCACCCAAATACTTGTTTATTGTCGTACTCAGGAGAAATTATAAAACAAAATTTATGGTGCATTTTCTCTTTTTACCCTTGTGAAAATAAAACATTTGGGTTAGACCATTTTTGTGGAAAAATTAGATTTTTTTTTTATTTTCATGGCTCAGCATTATAAAAATTCTGTGAAACTCCTGCAGGCTCAAGGAACTCACCACACATCTAGATGAATTCCTTGAATGGTCTACTTCCTAAATGAAGTCACTTAAGATTGATGTGAATTGTTTAGGCACTTCAGGGGCTCTGCAAATGTGACATGGCATCTGCTATCAGTTCCAGACAATTTTGCATTTCAAATGGCGCTCCTTCCCTTCTGACCCATAACCAAATGGTAGTTTTCAACCACATATTTTCACAACAGATTGTACTGTCCATTTTATTTTGTTACCCTTGAGACCATAAAAAAATTAAGCTAAAACAGCATCTTTAGTTTAACAAAGTATATGGTGCATTTTCTCCTGTTGCCTTTGTGAAAATGCAAAATATGGACTAAATTAACATTTCTGTGGGAAAAATTAACATTTTAATTTTTTCCATTCACATTGCTTTAAGGCTAGCGTCAGACTTGCGTCTGCCCTGAAGCTAGGGAATCCGGATGCAGTTAGCGCAATTGCCTTCAGACTCATTTTGTTCACAAAATATGTCTGGCAAACCGCAATGCGGTAACCGGATTTCTCATGATGTGTAATCCGGAGCAATCCGGTTACCGTATGCTTTGTCCATCCCTGCTGCCGATGGCATGAAGAAAGGGTTAATGTTAATAATAGATGTGGGCAACATGTCTCTAGGGGGTGCCCACCCTCCCTAGAGACATGCTGTCCACTCAGGTGGGCATGTGAGGGGTTAATCTTGGCATTTATAGTATTGCCGGCTATTTAAGGCATTTACTATTTTATGAATGAACCCGGTGGCTCCTCACTGTGTAGTACATACAGTACGTAATGTACGTACTGTATGAGCTGCTAGCCTTGGTCCTGAAAGCATTAACATTAGGTCTATGGGCAGTGCATCGCAATAGACCTAATCTTAATGCTTTCAGGACTAAGGCTAACAGCTTATACAGTACGTACATTGCGTAGTGTATGTACTACACAGTGAGGAGCCGCCGGGTTCATTCATAAAATAGTAAATACCTTGAGACCATAAAAAAATTAAGCTAAAACAACATCTTTAGTTTAACAAAGCGTATGGTGCATTTTCTCCTGTTGCCTTTGTGAAAATGCAAAATATGGACTAAATTAACATTTCTGTGGGAAAAATTAACATTTTAATTTTTTCCATTCACATTGCTTTAAGGCTAGGGTCAGACTTGCGTCTGCCCTGAACCTAGGGAATCCGGATGCAGTTAGCGCAATTGCCTTCAGACTCATTTTGTTCACAAAATATGTCTGGCAAACCGCAATGCGGTAACTGAATTTCTCATGAGGTGTAATCCGGAGCAATCCGGTTACCGTATGCTTTGTCCATCCCTGCTGCCGATGGCATGAAGAAAGGGTTAATGTTAATAATATATGTGGGCAACATGTCTCTAGGGGGTGCCCACCCTCCCTAGAGACATGCTGTCCACTCAGGTGGGCATGTGAGGGGTTAATCTTGGCATTTATAGTATTTCCGGCTATTGTAGACATTTACTATTTTATGAATGAACCCGGTGGCTCCTCACTGTGTAGTACATACAGTACGTAATGTACGTACTGTATGAGCTGCTAGCCTTGGTCCTGAAAGCATTAACATTAGGTCTATGGGCAGTGCATCGCAATAGACCTAATCTTAATGCTTTCAGGACTAAGGCTAACGGCTTATACAGTACGTACTACACAGTGAGGAGCCGCCGGGTTCATTCATAAAATAGTAAATACCGACAATACCCGGCAATACTATAAATGCCAAGATTAACCCCTCACATGCCCACCTGAGTGGATAGCATGTCTCTAGGGAGGGTGGGCACCCGTTAGAGACATGTTGCCCACATCTATTGATAACATTTTCAACCCTTACTTCATCCCTGCGGCAGCAGGGATAAACAAAGCATACAGCTGCCACAGGCATTCACATGTGCCTTGCGGCAGCCGCATGGGCTCCCATAGGAGCCCATTATAGCAAGCCTCCTGCGGTTTGCAAACCGCTGTGAACACTGCAGCCTGCATGATTTTTACCGCAGCCTGCAATTCCATAAGCGGTAACCGGATTGCATGTAGTGCAATCCGGTTACTATAATGGGCTCCTATGGGCTGCGGTTTCTGATCTGGTTTTGAGCACTTTTACTGCTCAAAACCGGATCAGGATCCACAGTGCCCTGCGGCAAGTGTGACCCTAGCCTATGTCTCCATGACAGTAAAGAGCCCACAGTTCCCCAAATGATCCTTTGTTGTCTCGGTCTACTTTTAAAATTATGATTTTTTTGGAAAGGTTGTTGGAATTGCAAAGGTTACTTAATTTTAAATATTGTAGAGTATAGATCATTTTATGTCAATTTCCTATGGTCTAATATGTAATGTTTGGCTGATACAGTCTTTACCTACAGTATAAAGTGCAGCACGAAATACTGAATCTACATCCAGAAGTAAACACCTTAGTGAGTAATACTGTGTAAACATTAGCAGCTTTGAAATCATTAGTTCTATTTTTTACCTAGTTTCAATTGTGAGTGAAAAATCAATAACAGTTTGGTACAATAATTAATTATTGTTAAGTCCAAACATCTTAAACAATATCCCTGAGTAACTGTTAAATTATTTATACCATACTATAGCTCCTACTGGTTAAGTAGACACTAAAGAATCTGTTCAAATGGTTTTCAAGCCCAGGATTCTAATAAATAAATTACATTTTCCTAGTCTACATGAATAATTGATTAGATGCAAGATATGTTCTTTAGTTATTTTATATGAGCACAGCTATTAAACTCTAGTTGGGGAAAAATCATGTTTACAGGTGTTGGTTGATATGGAAGGAGATTTAGATAGCAATAAATATTAGGTATTTTAAACATAATTCTGTGCCTGTTCATACCTTTTGAAAGATGTATTCTATATCAGTATAATGAGCTATAAATGCATTGACACATTGGAAATTTGAATGTTTAATGTTCTCACTGTTAGCTATTGTATGGTATATGGTTGATGAACGGTTTCATGTTCAGTGGGTGAGAGGGTCTAAGGGCCCCGTCTCACGCTTCAATGTGTCGTCGAACCGACCAACTATCCGACTTGACCTAGATTGCTTGAACGACGTTCAATGATTGCTAGTGAAGTGCCATCCGTACAGATATCTTTAATGATGCAGCAACGATTCCACAACAAGCCAGCGATTCTTGCGGTCATTTGATAGCCTACATCCTTCAGTTCCCAATAGGCGAGGTTGTTAACGACATCGTTATCGAGGTGTCATACATACCAATGCTGCATGTTGAAGGAATGCTCATCGTTTGGTTTAAGGTCCAATTCACCAGCCTCCCATCAACGATCTGCCCGATTATCATTGATCGTTTGTACACGTCACACTGAACGACGTTGTTACGACGTTGTTAGAATGACTGAAAATCTGTGACGTACTAACAATATCGTTACTGATATCGTAGTGTGAGACAGGGCCTTTAGTCACTGTGATTCTGTACTAGAGAATTTTAGGATGCATATTGTTCTATGGAGTGTTCACAGGACATGATAGTATAATGCTTCTAGGGAATTATAGATCCACAGGCATTTGACAAAAGAGCTATCTTATCCTTGTCAAGTTTGCCATTAACTTGAAAAAGAACTATTATATATATAATATAATATAATATAATACATAACGTATTTACAGTTTAGTTATTTGAAAACTTAATAAAAATATTTGAAAAGAAAAATAACTATTTTATTTTATGGCTTTGGGTACTATGCTATGCCTTTGTACATATCAGAAGCTGTGCAAAGCCATAATATGCTGTGCAAAGGCCTAAAAGTCATCACCCCAGCCATAACCTTAGTGGAATAAAATAGAAAAATATATCATATTGTCATGCTTGGGAGGCCAGGGTAACAAGGAGCTGGATGTAGGGGGTCAGAGGAGCCTACTCTGGCCCTGATTTGGGTTCCCTGGCTCACCCTGATCTTGGAGGTACTGCTAAAGGTGAGGAGGTCCGAACCACCAGCCTTAGTCCCTAACTCCTGAGAAGACCTAGGCATAAGCCCCTACCTCCACGCATGGACCACTGAACCCAGCAACTTCCAATGGAGAGGAAAGCAGAAGCTTTGGATCAGTATCTGCACACAACAGGTCACGGTCCAGAAGTGAACTGAATCAGCAACATCAGGTGGATGTGGGCTGATCCATTTATGACCGAAGGTGGGGAGCAACCAGCCCAGGCACGACCCTCAGCTCACCTAAGCATGAGTCACACATACCTGCACTCTCAGCTCCCGCCCATCAGCTTCCTCTCTCCACACTGAGAGCAGGGAAAAAAAGGCTTCATTTAAACCACAGCAGCAGCACTTCCATACAGCAAGGCAGTCAATACGTAATGCATATATGTTGCCTTTTGTTTGAATTGTAAATTATATAGAAGATTAAATTAGAAACAACAGACCACTTTAATATTTTTTAACCCCTTTACCAGCCAGCCTATTGACCAGGCCTGACCAGTGTCCCTTTGAGGTTATAACTCTGGAACTCTTCAATGGATCCCAGTGATTCTGAGATACTTTTTTCGAGACATATTGGACTTCATGGTAGTAGTATATTTAGGATGATATTTTTTTGTGTTTATTATTGAGAAAACAGAAATTTTGCAATTTCCAAACTTTAAATTTTTTTACCTTTAAACACAAAATGGTTATTAAATAATATTTATTAGTTTTATTATTATTATTTATTTATATAGCGCCATTAGGTGCCATGGCGCTTTACATGTGCAAGGGCATATGAGGACAAGAGCATATGTGACAACAATCAAATTGTACAAGTACGGTAGGACAGAGGACCCTGTCCACAATGGCTCACAGTCTGTAATGGTACCTTTACACGCCGCGACGGCAGGCTGGATACATCGCGCTACAAGCTACAATTGTAGCTTGTAGCGTCCATATCGCCTGTAGTAGCGGCGTCTGAAGAGGCGACGCTACAGCCGGCGACAGATACATCTGTTTATGGTCTCTGCTCATAAACTTAAGGCAACATCGCCGATGGTAGCGAGCTGTATCGGCGTGTAAAGAGGCAACGGAAGGGAACTCCGGACACCCGGGGCTGTAGCTGCAATGTAGCTAAGGCGTGTCCCAGGCTCCGGGTTACCACGCCCCATCACCGATCATTGGAGGAAGCTCCTGCATGACGATTGGTAGTCGCTGCCTAGGGCGGCATATTTAAGGAGCTGACCAGTCACACTACACAATCGCTCGAGCGTGCTGTATTTCTCAGCCTCCTGCGATGCCTGGCCAATCATGACGATATTGCGATGTCCTATCAGTGTACGGACGGCTCGTAATCCACGATTGTGGCACGCCTATGTGCTGTCCCTGCTGTACCAGGTCCGCCCATAGTAGCTTATTGTAGCGCTGTGTAAACGTGGTACGCTAAGCTACAGCTGGCTACTTGACACACCCCGCGATGTAGCTAGCTACAGATGTAGCGTGGCGTAGCGCACCTTATGGCGGCGTGTAAAGAGGGTGCGTTGACCGTTTGTAGCCGTTTGAGCGTGCTCGTGCACGTGAAGTAGCGCGATGTATCCAGCCTGCCGTCGCGGCGTGTAAAGGTACCATTAGGGATGGGTGGGGAGACAGTAGGAGGGGGAGAGCCGAGCATGAAATTGTGTGGTGGATAAGGTCTCAGTGAAGGTTGTAGGCTTGACTGAAGAGATGGGTCTTCAGGTTTCTCTTGAAGGCTCCTAGGGTAGGAGAGTGTCTGATGTGTTGAGGGAGGGAGTTCCAGAGTATGGTGGATGCACTAGAGAAATCTTGTATGCAGTTGTGGGAGGAGAAAATGAGAGGGGAGCGGAGAAGGAGCTCTTGGGAGGAGCGCAGGTTGCGTGAGGGTAGGTATCAGGAGACCATGTCAGAGATGTATGGGGGGGACAGGTTGTGGATGGCTTTGTGTATTTCAAACATGTCTACTTTACATCAGCACAGTTTTGGAAATAACATTTTTGTTATGAAGGAAGTTCATCAGCAATTTTTCATTTTTCCAACAAAATTTACAAAGCCACTTTTTTTTTGAGGACCACCTCACATTTGAAGTGACTTTGAGAGGCGTATATGACAGAAAACAAACAAAAGTGACACCATTCCAAAAACAGAACCCATCAAACTACTCAAAACCACATTCAAGAAGATTATTAACCCTTCATATGCTTCACAAGAACTAAAGCAATGTGGAAGGAAAAAATTAACATGTTATTCTTTCAGACAAAAATATTAATTTAGCCTCAAATATTGTATTTGCATGAGTATAACAACAGTACATGGACCCTAGAATTTGTTGTGCAATTTGTTCCGAGTACATTGATACCCTATATGTAGTTTTTGAATAGTTAGCTGGAATCGTTAGCTGACACGATGTTGAGCTAGCCCCTGATGTACTTACATGGTAGAAACCCCCACGAGTGAACTCATTTTGGAAACTAGTCCCCTTTTTGTAGAATTTATGTAGATGTGTGGTAAGCACATTGAGCCCCCGGGTGCTTCACAGAATTTTATAATGTTGAGTCATGAAAATGAAAAAAGTAATTTTTTTCAACAAATGTTTTTTAGCACCAATTTAATCATTTTCGCAAGGGCAACAGAAGAATGGACCCCAAAATATGTTGTGCACTTTCTCCTGAGTATGGTGATACCATTGGGGTGAAAAAATACTGTTTGGATGGACAGCAGGGCTCAAAAGGGAAGATGCAATTTTTTGCAGCACAGATTTTAATGGGATGGTCTGTGGGTGTCATGTCATGTTTGGTTAGCCCTTAATGAACCTAAACAATAGAATTCCCCCAGAAGTGACCGCATTCTGGAAACTAGTCCCCCCAAAGAAATTTATCTAGGTGTCTCAAGACCTTCTTGAACCCACAAGTGCATAAACATAATTTTACAATATAAACTGTGAAATATAAAATTAGATTTTCCTAAATAAATATTTTTTTAGACCCAAATATTTTCATTTTTCCAATGATATCAGGACACATTGGACACCCAAAATTTGTTGTGCTATTTCTTCTGAGTATGCTGATACCCCATATGTGATGAAAAAAAACACTGTTTTGACAAATGGCAGGGCTTGGGAGGGATTTTTTGATCACAGATTTTTCTCAAATAGTTTGTGGACTCCAGTTGCTGAGCCCCTAAGTGCCAGAACAGCAGAAACCTCCTCAAATGACTGCAGTTTAAAAATGACACCCCTCTGGGAGTTCATCTATAGCTGTAGAGATGATTTTCTCTCTGGTAAGCACCCATGGAGTCAACCACAGTGAATGTTCAATTATTAAAAACTGCACATAAGCACTTGTATTGCCCAGTATATTGAAAGGCCCATGCATTGTGCCAGATTATGCTTCTGGAGAGACAAACCTGTAAATTAAGTGAACTTCCTCACTACAGCAATCTCAATTATGTGGATGTTAACTGTGGCTTAGACATTATAGGGCTCAGAAGGAAGGAGAACATTTGGATTTGGGCGCACAGGTTTCTTTTGGGGGGCAACGAGCCATAGTGTTCTTCCAGAGCCTTTGTGCTACCAGTAACATGGAAGCCCCTTTTCTTTCCATTAACAGATGACAGACCTGAGTGGGGACTTTTTTATTTTTTTTTGTGAGTTGAGTTGAATGCTGTTTGGTGGCAATTTGGGCACAGAGGATTTTGGATCAGTCCACATTTATCCTGTGCTCTATGCTGAGCACTTACATTAGGGTTTCCAGCTACATCTCTAAAATATATGATTCAGGCGAAACCCCCGATGGATCCATTCACTAATGAGGCAGCAGAGTTACTCTGAAGTCTGTTTGCTTTCTTTTCAGCAATGTCCATCTATTAAAGATGAACAAATCTGTGGTTGATCATACTTTTGTGCACGCCTAAAAAGATGCGCAAAAAGATGGACACCACCATATCATAGGTCAGATGGAAATTCAAAGTGACTGCCTCTGCCTCATTATAGTGAATTTTCTGTTAATAATTTTGTCAGAATAATTTTTTCAGATATTTACACGATCGCTGATGTAAGAACTCAGCATAGAGAGCACAGATAACCATCACAGAGGACACCATTGCCTCAGTAACTGAATGAGTGGTTACCATAGCAATCCTGATTTTGGATCCCCGCAGTTAAGTCCCTGCTTGCTGGCGCCGCTATTCTGTGGCTCCTCAATGAGCCGGCTCATTCAGGAGCCGCAGTACTTAACTCCCTGCTTACCACACTGCTATTCACATGGCTCATGCAGGAGCCACGAGGATTGCAATGCTGGTTAGTTAAATGTGGTGATTCAAGATCACCGTTGCTATAGTAACTGCTCATTCAGTTACTATGGCAAATGTATCCTCGGTGATGTCACCGTTTACCATGCTGCAGTTTCAGCTCACTCTTTCAGTGATCAGAGAGCTCAGGGAGCTGAAGCATTCTTCCACCCTGTACTCTCTGATATAGAAGAGCTGCATCTGTTGAAGTAGTTGAAGTAGAGAGAGACAGAGAAGACGAGGATCGTGGATGGTATGAGGGTGGGGACGGAAAAATAAAGATGGTGTCTCTAAATGTGTCTGTGTTTTTATTTCTAATAAATTAATTTTTCTCTGTGTTGTGTCTTTTTAATCTTTATTTGAGATTCTTAAAGGCCGGGTCTAACTTGGCCTGACATTAAGAATCTCAGGGCTTAAAACCAACTGGTAAAACAATGCTGGTATTAACCCCTTATTACCCAGTATGCCAGCTACCACCAGGGCTGCTGGAAGAGCCTGGTAAAGCACCTGGAAATGGTGCTTCTTATGAATGCACCATTTTCAGAGGTCGCTGAGTGCTGCTATTCTTTATCATGGGGGCCCTACACTAATGGACCCTCACCTTTCTGAGAATACCAGCTTCCAGCAGCCTAGTTTTGTCTTGGCTGGCAATTAAAAATAGGGCGGAGCTCACACATTTTTTTTGCCAGCAATGGTAAAGTTAAGCAGCTTAGTGTGGCAGCTCACAGCTGTCTGCTTTCATTTGGCTAGACTTAAAAACACTGCAAACCCCTCACATTTTTTTGTTAATTATTTATTTAACACCTTATGATGGCAGGTTAGCTGCCATACACTAATGTGTATGGCAATCAAGCAGAATCACTGTTTAGATTGAGGAAATGCAGTCTGACTACAATAGCCAATCACAGAGGCTCTCACAGAGTGTGTGCATCTGTGATTGGCTGTTTGCCATGGCGGCCATGGAACTAGCAGCGTGAGCCTGGTAAGCACGATTTAGCTATTTCCTACCATCTATCTGTCTTTCTATTCAATCAATCTATCCTATCTTTCTGCCTTCTCTTTTCTAACTTTATAAAGCATGAGAAAGACCATTTTAAAAACGCATTTCATATGTACAGATTTTAGCTGAGAAAAAAATGCACAATCGCATCACACTCGCACCACACTCGCATGACCATACAAAAAGCACTCACAGGTATGTCATGCATCAAAGTCACTCAAATCTATGCACATGCTAGTGTGCCTGCACCCAAATCTGAAGAATTAACCATCTTATCACTAATACCAAATAGAGAACTGAGCAAAAAAAAAGTATGAGCCATCACTTTTCCAGAGTTATGATCCAACAGTAACTCTGGAATCCCCTATGTTCAGATTAGGGATGGTCGAATCTACTCGTTACTACTCGCTACTCTGCGAGTAGTAGGGTACTTGGCAGACTCCTTACTCTGCGAGTTTCATTGCGATTACTCGCACAGTAACGAGTCCAATGAAAATCAATTGTAAATTCTATTCCTCTACATCTTTGAACCAGATTGCCCTGGATTGACCCAGTCAGGTTCAATCAGGTACCATAGACATCAATGTTTAATGTACCCGGATCTGTACAAACCAGTACAATCCGATTTAGTCCCGGTATAAGGAATCTGTTTAAAGGGTCATGGACTCCATGTCAATCCAGTTGAACCTAACATGTTTGCTATGCAGCCGGATTGTCCCTGAATCGTTACAAAACCTGACCGGTTACCAGATACCCGCTGTCAGCAGCGAGTATTACAAGGAGTCTACTCCTGTATTCTGTATTCGGTACTCGCCGAATATAGAATATGTTAATGTTACGTTACGAGATGGAGACAGCCTACCATGTTAGATATGAAAAAAGTAAAGAGCCAGCCCAGCATGTTATCCAATCATAGTCAGTAATGCCGCAGCCATATTGGTTGTGGCATTACTATGATTGGCTGCTGTCCATCGTGATGCCTATGTCATGTATGACAAGGCAAGGCTGTATATAAGCCTTGCCCCCGCTATTTTGGGCACATTCCTATGACGATCTGAGCTAGTGTAGGGAGAGTTGCAGAAGATCCTAGGGCGTGTCAGTCAGTGTGGGAAATCCACCTCGAGATTCCTCACATTTAACCCAAAAGCTCTTGTGAGAGCTACTAGGATGGAGGTAGTACTGTAGAGGACTGTAGGCAGGGAGACAGGCAGGAGCAGCCTTGCAGTGCCACACAGCACGACCTCAGAGCTTAGCTCCTCAGATTCTCAGAGCTGAAATCAGAAGCTAAGAAATTTTTTTTCCAGCAGATAATTTTGGGGTCATATTTACCCCTGCAGCTTAATTTTTGCTAGGGACAGTGCGTAGTTTCTCTGCTACCTGACAGCACGCACGGTACCATCTAGCGGTGACGCAGAGAGCACCACAGTACACCTTGGTGACTGCTTTTGCGCACTAACTAATTTTGCACTAACCCTTCAGATTGATAAAAACGGTCAGGTTTAATATGGTTACATAGACCGTCATGTTAAAACAAATCGGATTGTCCCGGTCCGGTTCAAGCCGGTTAACTTTAACATGACTGTCTATGGGACCGGATTTAACCGGACCTTTTTTTTTAACTATTCTTTAAAAGTCCCGCGGCTTTTTGCTGCTGGCTTTTAAAGAATAAAATGGGGAATTGCAGGTTTTTCCTCTGCTGCCAGACCCCTTTATGGGGTCCAGCAGCAGAGGAATTGCTGCAATACTCGCTTCCCCATTCATTTACATTGGACTCGCTAGACTTGCAACGAGTAGCGAGTATCGGATCCTACTCGTTAGAGTCTAGCGAGTCCGAGTAATGTTAGTATTCGCCAATCCCTAGTTAGATGAAAGATGACGGACCTGATTGGGGCTGTTTTCTTGTGTGAAAAGGTACAGGTTTTATTGGTGACATTTTGAGGTAAATAATCTTACTTTCAGTTAAAAGCTGGGATCACATTCTCATGTGCTACGCTGAGCACTTATGTTGGGGTTTCCAAGTAAATTCCCCCTAAATCTGCACTCACTATAATGAGGCAGATGCAGATGCTTTGTACTCCATTTGGCATCTGTTCTGGTTGGTTCTTTTTGGGCATGAACAGACCTGTGCACTAAAAATACAGAACACCTTAAATGATGTGATACCGCCGGACCACAGACCAAAGTTGAGTCCAAAATTACTATATTTGCTGGATTAAAAAGAATGTTTCAATCAGGTGTTTTGTCTGAATCGCAATTTTGTGGCTTTACATCGAAACCTTGATGAAAGTGCTAAGTGAAGAGTGCTAGTTAAATGTGAACTGAGCTTTAGGCTACATTCACACTGCGTTTTCAATCAATTTTTTGTCATACATTTTTGGATGAAAAACAGACCACTTTCTGTTATTCCTAGCAAAATCTAAGGCCCTTTTTACATCTAATGCTGGGTTGTGTTTTCCTTCATTTATATTTCTATGCGTTTTTACTGCTAAAAACGCGATGCGTTTTTGGCCCCATAGGGTTTAATGGAAATGCATGCAAAAACATATTTTTTTTTTCAACAAACACAAAAATGTAAGCGTATTTGCAAACACAGCCCAAAACGTGTTCTGAAACATTTTGTGCTGCGTTTGCTGAAAATGACGTATTTTTGCATGCGTTTCCATTAAACCCTATTGGGCCAAAAACGCCATGCGTTTTTAGCGGTAAAAACGCATAGAAACGCAAATAAAGGCAAACGCAACCCAGCATTAGGTAGGGTCACATATAAGCCCAGGATCCGTTTTTGCATGTGTTTTCTATGCATTTTCCATTAAAATCAATGGGGCCAAAAATTAGCGGTAAAAAAGCATAGAAACGCAAATGCAGCAAAACGCAAACCTGCATTAGATGTGAACTAGGCCTAATTAATGGTTCTGTAATCTCCTTTTATCTATTATGAAACTTCCAAATTTGGGGCTAAAACAACATTTTAACGGAATAAAAAATAATTTTTGTTTTCACATCTATACTTTGAAAAGCTTTGTGAAGCACCTCTGAGAAGAGACATTTAAGAAGGGGGCATGAGTAACATGTATATAAATTATATAAAGTATATAAATGGTCCATACAAGTGTGATAAGCTGTTCCATCTTTTTCAGAGATGCACAACATTTTTTGCTCTAAGGGCCACAATATTACCAGAGGATTACCTTCTGAGATAGTTACTGCATAGTAAAAGTATGTTCCATAAATATCTAATAGGTACTGATATCATTTGTAGGGAGTGCAACATATGGGGAAAATAGAGGTACCGATCTCATGGGTTTGCAGCCCAGAAAGACATCATGCATTCAGTTGTCTTCATTGGCGTACATGTCAGACGTTGAAACAGTTGAGTGTTTTCCTTCTCCCATAAACTATAATGACTATAACATCATTTATGCATGGCTACTTCTCCACCACATCTATTCATATATATGCTATAGGAAACAAAACTCAACCATTCTACAAAAATATGGTAGCCAAGAAAAGACAACACATCACACCATCCATAATTACCCATTTCTTTAATTCTACCCACCACCGGTCTTCTCCATGACATTGAAAATATATATGACCATAAACTATGCAGATGATTGAGTGGGACACAGAAGGGTATAGGGAACCATATGTTGCTCCCTAGCCTCAAGTTGTACCCCTCTTATCTACAGAAAAATGATTCACACTACAGTGTGAAAAAATATCATGTCATTTGTAAACTTGTTTATAAAGTGGAGGTTTCAGGAACTTTGAATAAGGCTGGGGTCAGACTTGCAGATTTTCCATGCAGATTTCACACATGACTTTTGGGAAAACGCATGGAAAAACGCACCCATAGGCCCCCATGTTAAAAACGCATACCCCAATAGCAAAAACGCATGTCTGAATGGACTATGCGTTTTTGGGTGCATTTTTGGCTCAGGAACAAAAAATACTGCATGATGCATGATTTTTTGGAAAAAGCACCCAAAAATGCAGCATGCAGTATTTTTTGGTGCTTTTTCAAAAACGCATGCATGTTTTTTAACATGGGGCCCTATGGGAAACGCATGTGTTTTTATATGGCATTAAATGGTACATGCGTTTTTGCATGCGTTTTTGCATGCGTTTTTACATGCTTCTTAAAGGGTCCCCCACACCTACCATCAAAAATGCATGCAAAAACGCAGACTGCCAAAAAGCACCTTCAAAAACGCATGCCAAGTGTGACCCTAGCCTTAACCAGTTTTATTTAATTGGCATTGTTCACATACATGCGTTTTTTTGGGCTGTGAAAAAAACGCAGGTGCGTTAACGCAGGGTACATGTGAGTGTACATGCGTTTTTCAGGGCCACTTGCGTTTTTTTCCCATAGCCCAAAAAACGCTGCATGCAGTGTTTTTGGGTGCTGGAAAAAAGCGCAGGTGTATTTCCCCAAAAACGCATGTGTTTTTTAACATGGGCCCCTATGGGAAACACAGGCGTTAACGCAGGGCACATGTAGACACCTGCGTTAACGGTACCGTTTTTGTAAAGGGGTCATCAAAAAGGCAAAAATTATTTTTTTCCAATAGCACCCCAGCCCCCTATATAATCAAGAAGATAAAAAAAAATTTTTTATGATAGCACCCCACCCCCTTGGTCGGCAGGAAAACGGAAAAAAAATTCCTTCAGCAAAAACACAAATTTTTATGCCATGCGTTTTTTGATATTTGGGTGTTTGGTGAAAAAATGACTAATTGCAAAAACGTTTTGAAACCTTTCACACACACAAGGCACATTTTTTGGCACTCTTAAAAAAACGCAAGTGGTTTTAGGAGTGCTAAAAAAAAACGCAAATTGTGTGTGAACATGGCCATTGATTGAAGTTCTTACCCAGTAACTTAATGAATCTAGTGATATCACATGCAAGTGACTTACCAGACACTTGCACAATGGTAAGTATAACATTGGGTAAACCATTAAGGGTTCTCCTCATATATAATGCTCCCATATATATTTAATGAAAGTTGGTTGAACCCGTCCATTTTGGCAACACTTAAAAACCATCTGAGATGTATGATGGCCTCTTCACTCTACAATGACAGTTGGTGTTGGTATTGACCAGGACTGGGACAATAGAAATTTTAAACCCCATACTTTGCCTTTCAGGGAGATATTCAGCGCTGGAAGTATCTGGCAGGGCATCTCTTTACTTTGCCCATTAAATACACATGAATGCTCAAACGAGCCAGTCCATGACTTTATTTGCATGTGCGAGTTGAAAGATATAAGCACTCAACCAACAACCTTCTCATGTTACTGAATGAGTTATCCCAGAAACCCTTATAAGAAATAAAAGGATAGAAGAATTTCTATATTAATATTTTATAATGCATGATATATTCCAGATTAATTCTGTATCCTCCTTAATAGATAAATTAAAAATAGCACAAGCATAATTAAATTATTTTTCATTCACTTTAATTCCTAAAAACTTGTTAAAGTTGTTTTTTTTTATGGTTAGATAAATATGTAATTGTGTGTTGTATTTTTTTTTTCATTAAGAACTATTCTGTGCTGGATATGAGACCTCCCCCGACTGTCATCACTTTGAACAATGCCATGTACTGGCAGGAATTTGAAGAAGCATGTGTCTATGAGTGTCTGGATGGCAAAGACTGTCAAAGCTTCTTTTGTTGTTATGATGAATGTAAATCAGGCTCATGGAGAAGAGGCCGGATACATATAGACCTTCTAGAATTGGACTCCTACTCGAGGGTGTTTTTTCCAACATCATTCTTGTTATTTAACCTTGTATACTGGGTTGGATATCTCTACCTATAAAAACTCGCAATGTGAAGACTGCTTTTATTTAAATTCTACAGACTAACAAACCTAGAGGATATTAAAGACTTTGTCTCCGCACAGTGTCCAATATGTATGGAGAAATTTGTTGAGGATAAAGCAAGAACAAAGGACTCTATTTAAAGAGTTTAATTGTGAAATGTTATTACTAATGCCTAAATACTTTTTATCACAAGATGAGACTTATACATTCTTATATACGAAAATCTATATTTGGCATAGAAAATTATACTGGAGAAGATCCATGAAAATTTATTGTACATTAAAAAGTGACAAAAACACCACTGCATCCTTTTATTACAATTTCTTTCATTTCTATATAAAATAAAGATTTTTTTAATTAAAATATCACAAATGTGTTCATTTAAAAATGTGTCTTATTCACATGGCTTGGAAATTAAAAAACAAAGGGAACATATTTAAACAGGATTCATTTTTTTGATATTTTGGTGGAAATCTTAAATGTTAATTTTTCATTTATCATATCTGTTTTTTCCCTTACTTGTGTATATATTTTCGCTTTATATGATGCACAGAATTATAAAATGCAACCCAAATTTAGTGACGGGAGAGAGAAAAAAAAATTTTTTAATGGTAAATGGGGTCCGTCTTAAAGTGCCAGTGTCCATCTTACAATCAGTATACATGACCCTTATCCTTAAACATGACCCCCAACTTGGTATTTATGTCCCCCATCATGGTATATATATCATGGCTTACCAAAGGGGTTGCCGTGGTGGAGCCGAGGTGCAGGAGGCAAGATTTCAGGGTCCACATAGGGTTGGAGCAAAAGCTGCAGACCCAGAGCTGCTTGGGTGTTGCGGCGGTGTGCAATGAGGGCCACCATTTTATATGTGTCTATATGCATTGCCAAGCTGCAACTTGGCCTCTAGCATCCAGACTTCCATAAAATGGCCGCGGAGGTGGTGCATGTGCAGATCAAGATCCATGGCCATTTTCTGGAAGTCTGAATGCTAGATGCCAAGTTGCAGCTTGGCAATGCATGCAAGTACATGGTTAACTGATGGTCCTCAACCGCTCACCGCCATGACACTCCCACAGCTGTGGGCCAACAATTTATAAGTAAACTTTCCTTATTCACAGACAAAAATCAGATGTAGGCAAGAATTATTCATGATACTTAATATAGTCCCAATATTTGTAGTAGTTGAAGACCAGAAACAGTCTTGTTCTTTTTTATTGTGTATGCAGTTTAAAGAGGTCGAAATTGTTTTTATAGTTTGGATATTTAAATATTTTGCCTCTTTTTTTCATGATATGTGGGCCTTATTTTTAAAATAATTTTTGCATTAGATGTTTTTTTCCTCACACTAAGGAAATAAATAAATTGAAAAAACAAACTTTTTTTAACCACCACAAAAGACTTCTAAGGCCCCTTTCACATCATCGGTAATCACTGATCGTGGCAGTTGCGGTGAAAAAACCGCAACTGCCGCGATTACCGCATAACGGCTGCACTTGTGGTTCACTTGCGGCAAGCCCCGTGTAATGTCTATGGGGCTTGCGGCAGGTGTGGCAAGTGTGCACACTTGTGGTTTCGGCACTTGCCGCAGATGTGGCCGCGAAAAAAAACGCGGTTTTCTCACGGCCGCATCTGCCGCAAGTGCCAAAACCGCACTTGCCGCACCTGCCGCACACTTACCGCAAGCCCCATAGACATTGCATGGAACTTGCCTCAAGTGAACCGCAAGTGCGACCGTTATGCGGTAATCACGGCAGTTGGGGTTTTTTCACGCAACTGCCGCGATCAGCGATTACCGATGATGTGAAAGCATCCAAAGATGTATTTAACTTGGGATTTACTTCTGTAATAATTATTTTAATACAACAGACATGTTTGCATTTTATTTTTTTATAGGAGCAGTGCTAGAGACTGAAAATCTGAGAATGGTTTTCTTTTTTACTTTTGTTTCATTTATTCATTCTTTTCTGATTTTTAAGTACCGTATATACTCGTGTATAAGCCGACCCGTGTATAAGCCGACCCCCCTACTTTTGCCCCCAAAACCTGGGAAAACCTATTGACTCGTGTATAAGCGAGGGTGGACCGCCCGCACAGGTATACAGCCCCCAGCAGTGTGGTATACAGCAGCCCCAGAGGTATATACAGCAGCCCCAGTGGTAGTATACAGCAGCAGCCCCAGTGGTATATACAGCAGCAGCCCCAGTGGTATATACAGCAGCAGCCCCAGTAGTTAGTATACAACAGCCCCAGAGGTATATACAGCAGCCCCAGTGGTAGTATACAGCAGCAGCCCAGTGGTATATACAGCAGCGCCCAGTGGTATATACAGCAGCAGCCCCAGTAGTTAGTATACAGCAGCCCCAGAGGTATATACAGCAGCCCCAGTGGTAGTATACAGCAGCATCCCCAGTGGTATATACAGCAGCAGCCCCAGTGGTATATACAGCAGCAGCCCCAGTAGTTAGTATACAGCAGCCCCAGAGGTATATACAGCAGCCCCAGTGGTAGTATACAGCAGCAGCCCCAGTGGTATATACAGCAGCAGCCCCAGTGGTATATACAGCAGCAGCCCCAGTAGTTAGTATACAACAGCCCCAGAGGTATATACAGCAGCCCCAGTGGTAGTATACAGCAGCAGCCCCAGTAGGTATATACAGCAGCAGCCCCAGTGGTATATACAGCAGCAGCCCAGAGTTAGTATACAGCAGCCCCAGAGGTATATACAGCAGCCCCAGTGGTAGTATACAGCAGCATCCCAGTGGTATATACAGCAGCAGCCCCAGTGGTATATACAGCAGCAGCCCCAGTAGTTAGTATACAGCAGCCCCAGAGGTATATACAGCAGCCCCAGTGGTAGTATACAGCAGCATCCCCAGTGGTATATAGCAGCAGCCCCAGTGGTAAATACAGCAGCAGCCCCAGTAGTTAGTATACAGCAGCCCCAGAGGTATATACAGCAGCCCCAGTGGTAGTATACAGCAGCAGCCCCAGTGGTATATACAGCAGCAGCCCCAGTGGTATATACAGCAGCAGCCCCAGTAGTTAGTATACAGCAGCCCCAGTGGTAGTATACAGCAGCATCCCCAGTGGTATATACAGCAGCAGCCCCAGTGGTATATACAGCAGCAGCCCCAGTAGTTAGTATACAGCAGCCCCAGAGGTATATACAGCAGCCCCAGTGGTAGTATACAGCAGCAGCCCCAGTGGTATATACCAGCAGCCCCAGTGGTATATAAGCAGCAGCCCCAGTAGTAGTATACAGATCCCCAGAGGTATATACAGCAGCCCCAGTGGTATATACAGCAGCCCCAAGTGATACAGCAGCCCCAGTGAGTATACAGCAGCCCCAGTGGTATATACAGCCCCAGTGGTGGTATACAGCAGCCCCAGAGGTATATACAGCCCAAGTGGTAGTATACAGCAGCCCCAGTGGTATATACAGCCCCAGTGGTAGTATACAGCAGCCCCAGTGTTATGTACAGCCCCAGTGGTAGTATACAGCAGCCCCAGAGGTATATACAGCCCTAGTGGTAGTATACAGCAGCCCCGGAGGTATATACAGCCCCAGTGGTAGTATACAGCTGCCCCAGTGCTATATACAGCCCCAGTGGTAGTATACAGCAGCCCCCAGGTGGTATATAGCAGCCCCCAAATGCTGGCACTCGCCCCCCTTGTAAGGGCCCCCCCGCTGCGTATCTTACCATCCCGGTCTTCTGCACAGCGCCGCTCCTCGGTGCTCCGTTCTCCATGCTCCGTCCTCGCTGCATCCGGGATCTCCGGCCGTCGCAGGTATATGACGTCATCGTGCGACGGCCGGGGATCCCGGATGCAGCGAAGACGGAGCATAAAGAACGGAGCACCGAGGAGCGGTGCTGTGCAGAAGACCGGGATGGTAATATACGCAGCGGGGGGGGGCCCTTACAAGGGGGGAGAGTGCCAGCATTTGGGGGCATATATGCACTGCTTCCCCTGCCGCTGATTGACAAGGGGAAGCAGTGCATATATAATGAGCGGCCCCACGTGGGGCCGCTCATACAGCAGCCTCCCCCCACCTCCTCCAGCCTCCACAGCCCCCACCACGCTGCCTACCGTATTGACCCGTGTATAAGCCGAGGGGGAGACTTTTCAGCCCAAATTTTAGGCTGAAAAACTCGGCTTATACACGAGTATATACGGTACTAAGTCATAAAAGTCCTTTAAGGGGCATTTCAATATTAAAGTACATTTGTGTTATTGTTGATATTTCTTAGAACTGAGGCTAATATGTCAGCCCCAGCCCTAGTAACATGTCATAAAATCATTCTTCTTCTGAAATGTATAGCTGATCGACATCTTCTAACATTCAGCAGCTCCTTCTACCTCCCAGCAGATTAAGCCAACATCACATCAGTAGCTGAATAAGGGACAAATTAACGAAAAAAAAACATAACCCTCTATTCGATTTGTGTGTATTGCTCATTTTGGACATGGTTACAGATTCAATATAATAAAACTAATAAATAAATCTAATTTTCTACACATATAATACAATGGCAATATACTTAATTAAAAATGATATCCAATCCAAACAATTCTAAAGGTCTGTGGTCATAGCGTTTTTGCGGAGTCTTTTAGAGAGGGTCCATTCTAAAAAACATTAAAAATTACCAATCAAAAGACTCTTTCTATTCATTTCTAATTAAAAAACACTTGTAGTTCATGTGATTAGTCTTTGTATTACTTTTAGAAATTCAAAAAAGCCTGATGGGAAAAAATATTTTTCTAGGTGCTTCTGCTATGATGTCACTCCATATTTTACAATAAAAGTCAAAGGGAAGGTTACAAAAATATCACATGAACTTATGCTGTTTTTTGAGCATTTTGTAATCCTTTAGCGGCATTTTTATTTTAAAACATGCAAACAATTTATTCATTGCTTGAATAATATTTAAAAAGTGGTGAGAAAATCAAACACGAAAAAACAACATAAGTGATGAAAAGTATTAAACTATTTACAGAAAATGCTTCAGTTAACATGTTAACAAAATGCTACGGCTAGGGTCACAATTGCGGCAAGGCACTGCAGATCCTGATCCGATTTTGAGCAGTAAAAGTGCTTAAAGCCGGATCAGGAACCACAGCCCATAGGAGCCCATCATAGTAACCAGATTGCACTACATGCAATCCGGTTACCGCTCACGGATTTGCAGCCTGCGTTAAAAATCATGCAGGCTGCAGTTTTCGCAGCGGTATCTCAGCCGCAGCAGGTTTGCTATAATGGGCTCCTATGGGAGCCCATGCGGCTGCCGCAAGGCATATGTGAATGCCTGCGGCAGCCGGCGGCTTTGTTCACCCCTGCTACCGCAGGGATAAACAAAGTGTTAATCTTAATAATAGATGTGGGCAACATGTCTCTAGGGGCTACCTGCCCTCCCTAGAGACATGCTGTCCACTCAAGTGGGTATGTGATGGGTCGATGTGGCCATTTATAGTATTGCCGGCTATTGTCGGGATTTTCATTTTTATGAATGAACCCAGTGGCTCAATGCTGTGTAGTAGATACAGTACGCAATGTACGTACTGTATGAGTCGCTAGCCTTGGTCCTGAAAGCATTGACGTTAGGTCTATGGCGGTGCGCTAACCATAGATCTAATGTTAATGCTTTCAGGACCAAGACTAGTGGCTCATACACCGTACATTATGTACTGTATGTCATACACAGTGAGGAGCCTCTGGGTTCATTCATAAAAATGAAAATGACGACAATAGCCGGCAATACTATAAATGGCCACATTAACCCCTCACATGCCCACTGAGTGGCCAGCATGTCTATAGGGAGGGTGGGCACCCCTAGAGACATGTTGCCCACATCTATTATTAACATTAACCCTTTGTTCATCCCTGCTGCAGCAGGAATGTACAAAGCATACGGTAACTGGATTGCTCCGGATTACACATCCTGAGCAATCCGGTTATCACATTCCGGTTTGCAGGACACATTTTGTCAAAAATATGTGTCTGAAGTAGGGATAAGCGAGTCTACTCGTTACTACTCGGTGAATAGTATGGTACTCGCTCTACTCGTTACTCTGTGAGTTTCCTAGCGATTACTCGCAGAGTAATGAGTCCAATGTAAATCAAGGGAAATGCAATTCCTCTGCTGCTGGACCCTATAAAGAGGTCTGGCAGCAGAGGAAAAACCTGCAATTCCCCATTTCATTGTTTAAAAGCCAACGGTAAAAAGCCGCCGGCTTTTAAACAATGCTGACAGCCGCTGACAGCTTCCCTACCGCCTGACAGCAGAATCCTCCACTCCCCCCACCGCCTCCCCACCCTATCCTAACTTAGGATTGGGTGGGGAGGCTGCGGAGGGAGTAAAGGATCCTGCTGTCAGGCTGCCGGGGAACGCAGAACTGAATGCGGCCAGCAGGGAGCAGGCCGCGGTCGTGCATTAAGTGAAAACCGGATTCTCCCAGATTGCCCCAGTCCGGTGCAATCCGGTACCATAGAGCCCCATGTTATGGGGCGCTGGATTGCACCAGACGGGTACAATCCGGGAAAGGCCAGGCAAGCATGAACTCACATGAACCCTACCAGCACTGCTACTTGAAATGAACAGCTGACCTGAGTCAGCTGTTCATTTGAAAATCCAGGCGGGAAGGTCAAAAATAGAAAACTGGTTTGAAAACCGGATTGAAAACCGGATTGCCCTGGTCTGGAGAAATCCGGGACCATAGAGCCCCATGTTATGGGGCGCCAGATTGCACCGGACCGGTACAATCCAGGAGAATCTGGTTTTCAAACCAGTTTTCAAACCGGATTCTCCCAGATTGTACCCGTCCGGTGCAATCTGGCGCCCCATGGCATGGGGCTCTATGGTCCCGGATTGCTCCAGACTGGGGCAATCCGGGAGAATCCGGCTCCCTGCTGGCTGCAGTTGGTTCTGCGCTCCCCGGCAGCCTGACAGCAGGATCCTCCGCTCCCCCGGCAGCCTCCCCACCTGATCCTAAGTTAGGATCAGGTGGGGAGGTGGTGGGGGGAGCGGAGGATCCTGCTGTCAGGTGGCAAGGAAGCAATCAGCGTCTGTCAGCATTGTTTAAAAGCCGCCGGCTTTTTACCGCTGGATTTTAAACAATGAAATGGGGAATTGCAGGTTTTTCCTCTGCTGCCAGAACTCTTTATAGGGTCCAGCAGCAGAGGAATTATTCGCAACACTCGCTTCCCCGTTGACTTACATTGGACTCGCTAGACTCGTAACGAGTACCCGAGTATCGGGACCTACTCGTTACGAGTCTAGCGAGTCCAAATATTTCAGTACTCGCTCATCCCTAGTCTGAAGGCAATTGCGGTTACCGCATTCGGATCTGGATGCGGTAACCGCAATTACCTGTCCAAATGTGACCCCAGGCTACATGAAACCTTAACAAATGCTGACAAAGAAACTTTTCAAGACAAAAAATTGGCAGAAAATACCAAATAGGAACATCTTCTAGATAATTTTCAACTTGAAAGCTTGCTATTTTGTCCCATGTGGCACATTATCTAAATGTTCTACATTACTCAAAATTATAATGTGTGATCTGCAATATTTTTTACCAGATTGTAGAATATATACAGCAATGGTCGAAAGTGTTTGCACCCTTAAAATTGTTGCAGAAAATGAGGTATTACTAAATTATTGCAAGTAAAAATGTTTTGTTATACATTTGTTTATTTCCTTTGTATGTATTGAAACAACTCAAAAACAAACTGAGAAAGGGGCAAATTGGTCATAATTTGACACAAAAGCCCCACAATAAGTTGGACAAAGTTGTGGATAAACAACTTTTCTTCTGGAATGTGATGCTTGTTTAAATTGTGTGGAATGTAACAGTTTCGGGTAATATGAAAATCATAACTGAAAATGACTCACCCACAGGCAGGGGTGCTCGGATCCCGGGCGCTGATTAACGTTGCTGTCACTGGTGGTTGATGCCTGGTTCCGTGGCCCTGGTGGTCACTGAAAAGTGTTGAAATAAAATATTGTATTGTGCGTAACGCCACCTGCAGTTTCTGATGATGACACCAGCCTGCTCAGACCTCTGAGGATGATATTATTGCAGCCAGTTGGTCTTTCTCCTGCAGGAGGAACGGAATCCCCAGGACAGAGTGGCTGCTGTACTGATTGTCATAGTAGCAGCCCTATAGATCAACAGTAAGAAGACACAAGAGACTTTCTCTTCTCTGTACGGGTATTTACTGGTCACTCTGTAAAAGCAGTTCTCACAGGTACACAGTCACCCAGTTATGGGTAGCTGGCCTGGGTAGTGATCAAAGAATGGGGTATCTCTATGTGGTCTTTGAGAGTGTCCCTTTTAGCTTTGCTCTCTGTCCTTTCTGTCTTTGAAGCATTGGCTGGCTTGAAACCTGGCCTGGCCTCCTTTACATCCCCTGCAGTGTTGAACTCGGTAAGAACCCTCTCTGGATTGCCGCTACCCCTGGGGCTTTATGCGGGTCCTGGCTCTTAGTGTAGTTGTTTGTAGGTGGCCCAGAGGCTGAAGTCTCCTGGGTCCAACCGGTGTTGGCGGCTCAGAGTTGAACCTGTACCGCTCCCAGAGCCGGTTCTCTGCTCTAAGGACCAGGATCCTCCCAGACCTGTAGATAGACGGACTGACACCGGGTCTCAGTTTACACCCTCCGGCTCCCGTTTCCTCATCTGGGTCACCGCTCTTTCTGGGTGCCCTCCTCAACTTTGCTCTTCCTTTCTCTTTTCATTCTCTCTTTTCCCGTCTTCCAATTCCACTTTTATAACCTCCCCTGGGACCGGTTACCTTGGTAACAGGTTGAACCAATTGATCCCCTGAGCTAAGGTGTGTGGATGTAGGACAAAAGCCACATATCAATCTCCCATTCACTGACCACAGGGATACTGCACACGCTGGTCTGGGTCCAGTGCCCTTAATGGCGCACCAACCAGTGGGGTGCCACAAAAACAGATAGAAAGGGAAGAAATTGACTCAATGTTTGCAATGTGGGCCACACCAAGCATGGAGACCAAAAATAGGAGAAGAGAAATGTCTGAGACTTAAGAACTAAAATTGTTGAAAACTATCAGCAATCTCAGATTTAAAAGTCTATCTCCAAAGATTCTGATGTTCCTTTGTCCATAGTGTGTAACATATTCAAGAAGTTGACTACATGTGACAATGAAGTTAATCTCCCTGAGCGTGGACAGCCGACAAGAATTGATGAAAGCTTGCAATGCAGGATAGTTTGCATGGTGGTTAATCCGCCCATATCATGTTCCAAAGAAATTCAATCTATCCAGCAGGCTTAGGGTGCATCAGTGTCAGCATTAACTATTTGTCCACATTTGAATGAAATGAAAAACGATGGCAGTAGACCCAGGAGGCCCTCACTGCTGACACAGAGACATAAAAAAATCTAGACATTAGTTTGTCAAATGTACATGAGTACATCAGAATACTACTGTGAAGTATATTTTTAAAGATGAGGCCAAGATAGAGTTTTTTTTGGTGAAGCACATTGTTCTACTATTTACCAAAACCAGAATGAGGACAACAAAGAAAATAAAACAGTACCTCATAAGATTAGTAAAATTATTTTGTATAGTAATGCAGTGCCTAGTGTCAGAAAGCTTCATTTGTGTCCCAAGTCATAGGTTTTCAGCAGGAAAAGTATCCAAAAATACTTGATAAACAAGCCAAAAATGGAGAAAGCAAAACCTTAAAGAGTTCTAAAGTTGCCAGCAATGAGTCTGAATCTAAATTCTATTGAACACCTGTGGAAAGATCTTATAATTGCTGGTGAGAGGAGTAAACCCTCAAATTTGAGAGACATGGAACAAAGACGGGTTCAAAATTCCAGTTGAGAGGTGTAAGAAGTTTGTTTATGTCTATAAAAAAAGCGTTGATTGCAGTTTTTTATTCCAAAGGGTATGCAGCCAAATATTAAGTTGAAATTGCCAACAATTTTGTCTGGCCCATTTTTTATTTTTATTTGTGAAATAATGTCCAATTTGCCTATCTTTTCCTGTTTTTTTTGTGTTGTTCCAAAACACACAAAGGAAATAAACAAATGTTTATAAAATGTGCAATTCCAATAATATTCTTGGAGAAATACATCATTTTCTGAAACAATTTCAAGGGTGTTAACACTTTCAGCCATGATCACTCTATCACTATCTATCTATCTTCTATCTATCTATCTATCTATCTATCTCGGGGAAAATAAGTAATTGATACACTGATGCGGAAAATCACATTGTATGATTTTTCATAATTAAATAGTATTAATAAGTATTTGATACAATAGAAAAACTCAACATAATGATCATATATATAAAACCCGAAGCCACTTCCGTCTTCAAGGGACAAAAATGACGTCACACGACGGAAGTGGCTTGGCACTACACCCGCTCAGGGTGGACCAAGATGGCGGCCGTAAGCGGAGCGGGACTCAGCCAGCCCCGCCACGCTTACGGCCGCCCCTACACTGCCCAAAACACCCACACATCACGGGTCGGCTGCTTTCACAAGTGCTGGCTCCTCCCCCTTACTTCTGGCACCCGGGTCTGCACAATGGCGGCCGCACGGACCCCCTCCGCTCCTGCACTGCCACCAGGGGATACGGACACCGCTGCTGTGCAGCCTACACCGAGGGAGAGAGGTATGCAGACCTGTAGGAGGAGGAGAGGTGGCGTGATGTCGCCGCTCCAGCCTCCTCTCTCATCAGCCCTCCAGCCTCCCCTGTCCTCAGCTAGCCTCCTGTCTCAGCCCTTCCCCCCCTGTCCTCAGCCCTCCAGGTTCCCCTTCCTCAGCCCTCCAGCCTCCCTGTCCTCAGCCCTCAGCCCCCCCAGCCTCAGCCTCCCTGTCCTCAGCCCTCTAGCCTCCTGTCCTAGCCCTCAGCCCCTCCAGCCTCCCCTGCTCCTCCTCAGCCCTCCAGCCTCCCCTGTCCTCAACCCTCCAGCCTCCCCTTCCTAGCCCTCCAGCCTCCCCTCCCTCAGCCCTCCAGCCTCCCCTGTCCTCATCCCTCCAGCCTCCCTGTCCTCAGCGTCCAGCCTCCCCTGTCCTAAGCCCTCCAGCCTCCCCTGTCCTCAGCCCTCCAGCCTCCCCTGTCCTCAGCCCTCCAGCCTCCGCTCTCCCCACCCCTCCAGCCTCGCTCTCCTCACCCCTCCTCACCCTCCAGCCTCCGCTCTCCTCACCCCTCCTCACCCCTCCAGCCTCCGCTCTCCTCACCCCTCCATATGCAATGTACAGTATGTGTATATATCTGTGTGTATGTAGGCACTTCCGTCACTTTGTCTGCACTTCTCACTTTGTCCGCACTTTATGATGATCAAACCAGAGTGCTGTCAAAGGGTCTATCTTTTTGTCCAACTGACAGCACTCGATGGTTGGAGCTTGATAATGATCTTTATTGCTTCTTTAGGGATTGCGATTAACATGCCATTTTTCTGGTAAAGAGAAAACAGCCGAAATTAAATCTGGTGGGCTCTCCTTAGACACGGTGGGGTTATATAACAAAAGAGATTTTGATCCCCCTATAAAAGATCCGGTGATAGAAACATTTTCTAAATTTGTCACATCTGACATTGAGAAATTGAGAAGGGCAAATCAACGCCCTAAACATTCAAATTTAAGCCGTGTAGAGAGAGAGCTCATCAAGGTCTGAAGGAGGATGTGTCCATCACCATAAAGCCTGCTGATAAAGGGGGTGCTATTGTGGTGATGGACACTCCCAACATCGACAAGAGATTATGAGACAGTTGGAAGATGAACAAGTATACAGAAATTAACTTGTAATCCAACAGGAGCGTATCAGAAAGAGTTAAGGGAACTGGTTGAGGAGGCATTGTTTGCCGGGACTATTGACCAGAAATTAGCGGATTATCTGATACCTGAATTTCCGGTGGTCCCCATCTTATACACCCTCCCGAAAATTCATAAAAATTTAATGAACCTCTCGGACGTCCGATTGTTTCCGGAAGAGGATCTCTATCCAACAAGGGTGGCCATATTTTTGGACCACTTGTTGAGATGTCATGCAACACAAGCTCCGTCGTATACTCGAGATACCACGGACTTTATCAAATCGTTGGAGGTGTTCAGGTGGAGGAATCCACTTTTTTGGTTTCCTTCGATGTGGTATCTCTGTATACCTCGATAGAACATTCAAGGGGCATAGAAGCCGTTGGTGTGACGCTCGCCGCCTCTGACATGGCGCCAGAATGTGCACGGTTTGCCCTGGCGCTGCTGGAGTTCGTGATCGGGGGAATTTTTTCCTCTTTGGGGACGATTACTACCGACAGCGCCGCGGGACAGCCATGGGGTCGAATGTGGCCCCCACTTATGCTAACATCTATATGGCTGTCCTGGAGGGCGAACATGTGTACAAATCCATCTTTTGGCGCCATGTCAGAGGTTGGCGACGGTACATCGACGATATCTTCTTTGTGTGGGATGGTGGGAGAGATGAACTAAATATGTTCCTTGAAACTATTAATAACATACATCCCGGGTTGGGCTTCACCATGGTCTGCTCTAAGGAGGAGATGCAGTTTTTAGATACAAGAGTCTATAAAAAGAATGGAAGATTATGTACTGATCTTTATATAAAGGAGACAGATCGTAATAGTATGCTGCATCACTCCAGTGAGCACCCGAGGTCAATGGTGGAGTCGCTCCCATGGAGCCAGATGATCAGGGTGAGGCGGGTGGTATCTGATGATAATGTTGTCAATCTACGGTTGGAGGAGATGTGCAAGGGGTTCCTTGAGAGGGGATATTCGAAGAATAACCTCGTGGTTTTTAAAAGACGTGCAATATCTCTGAATCGGGACGAATTACTAACGACTAGGGATAAAACAATCAAGGAGAATCGGATACCATTGGTTACCACATATAACGGGATGAGTGGTAGAATTTCAGGCATTATTAAAAGACATTGGCCTCTTCTTAGTAAGGGCCATACAGGGATTAAGGAGTTTACATCACCACCTCTTTTCTCATATAGGAGGGGACGGAATCTCCGTGATAATTTAGTAAAATCGGATATTGGGAGCTCTAAAAGGGATTTACAACTGACCCTAAGTAAACCCAGTCTTGGGAATTTCCCCTGCTTGGGATGTGCAAGCTGTGGGAATATGGTCAGGGGCCGGGAGTTCCACCATCCATACTCCGGGAAGAGATATAACATTCGGAAAAGATACACGTGTAAGAATAATTATGTGAGATATGCTATCAGCTGTCCTTGTGGTTTCCTGTATGTGGGAGAGACCACGATGGAAGCAAAAGCACGGATCAGTAAACATAAGAGCACTATAAGAAATGGTATGGTGGAGCTCCCGGTTCCCAGACACTTTGTGGAAGCTGGACACAATGTAAACCAATTGAAATATAGAATTATTGATGACGTTCCCCCATTGAGACAAGGTGGTGATAGGGTGGCATTACTGAAGAGGAAAGAACTTAAGTGGATATTCGAGTTGGATACACTATATCCCAAGGGTTTAAACCTAGAGTATGATCAAAGGGGATGTCTCCTTAAATGATGTGTCTATATCCTATATACTGCATTCTCTTGTATAGTTTGTTTTTAATAGTGTTCTTAATTTACCCTAGATCCATAGCATTAACCGATGGCTTACACTAAGATCTGATTGATATATATCATATGAATTGGACTAAGGACGGGTAATGTATGTTTATGGGATGATATGTATGTAACCCCTATGGCATATGATATTTTGGTGCTTAGGGGATAACTATGTTGAATCTGATTAAATATATAGGTTCTCATGGTATATTGAGCCCGATGATATGAGAAATCTGCAGCATACATTCTAGTTACGCTGTTCAGTGTATTGAATGGGTTAACATTGGCCAGAAAGTTCCCCTGATTCAATTAGGAATCATGGAAGGGACTGGGGTGAAAAGCACAGTTAATAGAGTGTTTTGCAAAATGTTAAATTGCCACTTTAGAGCTGAAAAAGGCTGAATAGATCAAACAGGTTAATGTTAGCTTGATCTACATTTACATACAAGAGCGGTAATTGATATGGGTGCAAAGGGAACTGATATAGACTATGTTGTGTTTCCGGGGGAGCTATTTGACTGATGCACTCTAGAAGGAAGGACACTGTTAAACTGATGAACGACGAGCCCGGAAGGAGGTGCACATGCTGGACTAATACAATTGAGACGCTGGGGCATGCGCAATTGAAGGAGACTCTTTGACCTACCAGCATTCATGGTACGGCGTGTGCGCAGTGTAACCTGTCCCCTAGTGGATGAGGAGCGGAGGGGGCGATATTGGAGGATACGTCAGGGGATTATCGCTATGGCAACCCACCTGACGCTGGCCCGGATTGGCTGGTGATGCAACAAGGAAGTGACTATGGGAACTGTAGTATTATGCCATAATACGGAGATTGCCTGGAACATTAATACATGGATCATGGACATCTTTAGCATCGGTATGTGATAAGGGGGATGATGTTAGGACAGGGTAATTTTATCCTTAGATATATTAATGTGTAGTGTTAATTGTTTTGTACATCACATGATTGGTGCAATGTAATGGAGGGGAGGAGTGTTATACTATATAAAGCGAACTGTTGAGGTGTATGTTGTTGCTTGATAAAGGACATAGTCCGAAACGTCGCTTGCACTGGGGTGCTGGAATAAAGAAATTGCAAAGGAGCCCGTTTGGTATGTGGTGCTGTCCCTTTCTATTTATTGCTTATTGACTAGGATGACTCCCTGGTATAGGACGGGCACCACAATGGAGGTTTAATCTTTCCTCAATTGCTGTGGGTGCTGCAGGCTCTGTGTTGATATTTGTCCGCACTTCCGTCACTTTGTCCGCACTTCCGTCACTTTGTGCACACACATACACATACACACACTCCGCTATACTTACCACCGGCTCTGCGTCCGCCGCCTGGATCCTCAGTCGACATGTCGCCGCCCCCGAACTACTGGATCCAATATAGTGTCCAAGAAGTCTCGCCAAACTTCTCGGACGCCATATTGGATCCAGTCATCCGGGGCCGCCGACATACTTTGTCCAAGATGGCGTCCGGGAAGTCTCGCTAGACTTCCCAGATGCCATATTGGATCCAGTCGTCCGGGGGCGGCGACATGTCGACTCAGGATCCAGGTGGCGGGGAAGTCGCAGGGCCGGTGTTAAGTATAGCGGAGTGTGTGTAGTGTGTGTGTGTGTGTGTATGTGTGTGCTGACCACTCTGCCCACGGCGCTGCGCTGACCACTCTGCCCACGGCGCTGCGCTGACCACTCTGCCGATGGCGCTGCGCTGACCACTCTGCCACGGTGCTGCGCTGACCAATCTCACCGCACTCACTGCTAACCACTGAGCCACCGCACTCACTGCTAACCACTGAGCCACCGCAGCCACCACACTCACTGCTAACCACTGAGCCACCGTACTCACTGCTAACCACTGAGCCACCGCGCAGTGTAACCACTGAGCCACCGCCCAGTGCTAACCACTGAGCCACCGCACAGTGCTAACCACTGAGCCACCGCGCAGTGCTAACCACTGAGCCACCGTATACTCTGCTACCCACTGAGCCACCTGTATACACACAATTCATTTCACCGCACTCCCCTAATTATTAGTAAATAAACTATATGTGGATTCTAGACTACCGATTCTTTGAATCGGGCCGCCATCTAGTTGGTACATAAACCTTTACTTGAAATTACTGAAGTCAGTTTTTTCCTGTATTTTCCTGTAGTTCTTGTCCAAGTTTACCCACAATGGAGCAGAGATTTTGACCCACTTCTCCACTTTCAGATCTTCTCCAGATCTTTAAGGTTTTGTGCTGTCGCTTGCAACATTGAATTTCAGCTCCCTCCAAAGGTTTTCTATTGGGTTCAGCTCTGTAGACTGGCTAGGCCACTCCACAACCTCTAAATGCTTCTTACTTAACCACTGTCCCAGCTGTGGGTTTCGGGTCATTGTCATACTGGAAGACACTACCATGACTAGAGATGAGCAAACCATTGGAAGTTTGAATTCAGTTTGGTTCACCGAACATGCAATGTTTGTCAAACAAGTTTGCCAAACAGTTTGCCGAATCTCATTAGGAGGAAAAATCAAGGGCCTAGAAAACACCTTAAAAGAGGCCCAAAAGCTGCAAAACACTGCTCAAGCCATTATTCAGTGGAGCCCTGCTGTTTTGGCACAGACATTATGTTCCTAGACTATTACTTAAAAAACTTCAGTGCTGCTGTCACACTCACCATGCTTGTGGGTTTGCTCATGAACCTCAGCCATCCTCGTGATGACTACTCTGAGGTTCTCTCAACTTACACAGTGGGTGTTATGCAGCAGGAAATCCAGCTGTGCCTGAGATACATTGCTTGATGCTTCTTTTTAACCAGATTTTGTTAATCTGCATTAAAATTTGGGAGCAGAAAAAAGAAATCTGAACCATATGTGGAAAAAAAGCCAAAACCAACATGGGCACAGCACTTCTAACCTGTCGTACACTTTGCTAGCCTCAGGATAGATACAGATTTTGATGAAGATTCTAAAAATGTGTGAAAAAAACATCAAACAATGCACCCTGGGCACAGGGACTAAGAGGGTCCATGTGGAGCCCCAGTTGTGGTGAAAAGGCTTGAAGATTCCTCTTCCCCTCTGGCTACTTCCACAAAGACTTCTAGGGCAGGGGTGGCCAACTACCATTTTAAAGGTCTGAAAGCAGCACAGATTTTCAGGATTTTCATAGCATTGCATGAATGCTAATTACCCCACCAGCGATGATTCCAGCACATTGTGAAATGCTAGGTGTATCTTGAAAACATGCCCTTTTTGCAGTCCTTGAGGACTGCACTTGGCCAGCCCTTTTCTACAGGAGTGTGTGTAGTGTCTTGCATTTCCATACCTCAGACGATCAGACCAGAGACCTGAGGCTTGTTCACCAGTCTCAGTAGGGCAGCATCAACGCACCTGTTTGCAGAAACAGTCTAACACACAAGGAGTGAACTACTAAAATCTTACTTCATCACAGACTATAAGTCTCAAACACAAACTTAAAAACACAAACTGTATATAAATATTATGAAAATCACACAGGGATCAGCAGCACACAGAGTGTAAGTGGAAGTTACTATGCTTAGGACAGCTTCTTGAAATAGCTTTAAGAAAGTGACCGGCCAAGTGACAGATCCCTTTAAGTTGGACCACAAAAGTCGCAAAAGTGAGAGGGGAAAAAAAAAACGGCCAATGTAGAACTGATTAACAAAAAACCCTCAACCTCAAAAAAGTCCTTCTCTGACCAAAATGTCAACTAAGGAATGGGTCATAACCAAAGAAAATGCTATTTTTAGGAAAGTCCACTGTACTTCTCGTACAAACTCTCTTGGAGCTTTCTCAGCGTTCCCCACGCTAAAGTTTGGCATTGGTGATAGTACTCCATTGATGGACAGTCTGGGGGGTTGCAGAGACTTTGCCACCACCTGCTCCTTAGTACACTGCATCATGGTCACCAAAGGAGAAAAATATGGAGGAACTAGGGGATGATCATGCCTTCTAAAACAGACAGGCAAAAATGGGGAAAACTGTCAGGCCCTCTGGATTTGGGTGCAGCTGGCTTGCCAACCAAGAAAGACCAGGGCTGCACCCGACGCCACATTCTCTCCAGGTTGGCCTCCTCCTGCAACTGTGCAAAGTCCCTGTGATGCCAACCTGACTTACACCGACCTTTAAACACCTGCTGCTCCACACCTTCATGAAAGTGACTTTCTTCCAACAAAGATAGTGTGTAGTCTTTGGGAAAGATGTTCAGGCAGACAGATAGAGAAGTTGATGTAGTACCTATGCCCTGTACCTTATGTACTTAGAAATTCCAGATATATCAAGTGGCTGTGGGAAGTAGAAGCTTATTTTAAAATATTCAATTTATTATATTCATATAAAAGCACAGTGCAGCATGTTGATACCCACGGACAGCACTGGAATGCAATCCTACACGATTCAGGTAATCAAGCCTTAATCGTGTATTACCAAGAATTAAAAACAACATGTCTAAATTTCCTTTTCCTATGGAAAGAGTTCATTAAATAATGATGTCATTCATTAGTGAGTGGTTGACACAGAACATTTACATATCCAAATTAGACATGAATCAGGTAACAGGGAAAAAAATAAATACCATGTTAATACATTTGTAGCAATGATAAAAATAACAGATAATAAATTTCATGAAATAATGAAATTCTTTAAACAGGAACCAATTCTGTAATTTTATTAAGCATATTGAAGAATTAAATCCTGTCTAACATTTAAACCATTTGGTGTCCTGGTATCAACTTTAAAAATCCAAAAACTTTCATGGTTAAGGATCTTTCGCCTATGGTCACTTCCTCTAATGGGTTTTAAAAGCCTCTCTGTACCTATAAATCTAAGATTAGAAGTATCCCTATTGTGGCATGATCTAAAGCAGGGTCTCAAACACGCGGCCCCCGGGCCGCAAGCGGCCCGCCTGGCTTCCCACTGCGGCCCGGGGCACCTTGAAGAAATAACATGCCCCGGGCCTTTGTGAAGGGAGCCGCCGCGGTACCCGCTTTATAGTGACTTCCGGGTACCGCTGAAACAAGTGCCATGATCGCGCCTGTACATTCAAGCAAGCAGGCGGCCGGCGGACCAATCAGAAGCCTCCTGTCACAGGAGGCGGCTGGCGGATCAATCAGAAGCCTCTTGTGACAGGAGGCTTCTGATTGGTCCGCCGGCCGCCTCCTGTGACTTTTCCCTATGGACCGCCCACTAATGTGGTGCGTGGGCCGCCCACTCCTATGGCCGCACACTGCCAGAGGAGTAAGGCCAGGAGTGTGTGGCCTCTGGCCGCATTAAATCATTTGCCGACGAGCGGGCACATCATTCAGGGGGCGGGGCCACGGACGTGAAGGGGGCGGGGCTGTTTACCTAAAGCAGGCACCCTCTCACACCAATCAAGATGAAAGGTGCAGTACCCAGGTCCTCCCACCTCAGCTGATCATGTGACCCCTGATGACTTCCCTCCATCATGACAGGTCCTGTGTGTGAGTATCATATCTGTGTCTGTCTGAGTGTCTATCTGTCTGTCTGTCTGTCTTTACACAACACTAAATAGTATATACAGGTCCACACTACATGCTCTACTAGTGTGCTTATATACTGTATATATATATATAGTGTGGACCTGTATATACAGTATAGTGCTGAGTATACAAGATATACAGCAGCACCAAAATGTGTACAGAGCCCCAAGTGTTTAATGTGCAGAGCCCGCAGTGTGTAATGTGCAGAGCCCGCAGTGTGTAATGTACAGAGCCCGCAGTGTGTAATGTACAGAGCCCGCAGTGTGTAATGTACAGAGCCCTCAGTGTGTAATGTGCACAGAGCCCGCAGTGTGTAATGTACAGAGCCCGCAGTGTGTAATGTACAGAGCCCGCAGTGTGTAATGTGCACAGAGCCTGCAGTGTGTAATGTGCAGAGCCCGCAGTGTGTAATGTACAGAGCCCGCAGTGTGTAATGTGCAGAGCCCGCAGTGTGTAATGTGCACAGAGCCCGCAGTGTGTAATGTACAGAGCCCGCAGTGTGTAATGTACAGAGCCCGCAGTGTGTAATGTGCACAGAGCCCACAGTGTGTAATGTGCAGAGCCCGCAGTGTGTGATGTGCAGAGCCCGCAGTGTGTGATGTACAGAGCCCGCAGTGGGTAATGTACAGAGCCCGCAGTGTGTAATGTGCAGGGCCCGCAGTGTGTAATGTGCAGAGCCCGCAGTGTGTAATGTACAGAGCCCGCAGTGTGTGATGTGCACAGAGCCCGCAGTGTGTGATGTGCACAGAGCCCGCAGTGTGTAATGTGCAGAGCCCGCAGTGTGTAATGTACAGAGCCCCCAGTGTGTAATGTACAGAGCCCGCAGTGTGTAATGTGCAGAGCCCGCAGTGTGTGCTGTGCACAGAGCCCGCAGTGTGTAATGTGCAGAGCCCGCAGTGTGTAATGTGCAGAGCCCGCAGTGTGTAATGTACAGAGCCCGCAGTGTGTGATGTGCACAGAGCCCGCAGTGTGTAATGTGCAGAGCCCGCAGTGTGTAATGTGCACAGAGCCCGCAGTGTGTGATGTGCAGAGCCCGCAGTGTGTAATGTGCAGAGCCTGCAGTGTGTAATGTGTAGAGCCCGCAGTGTGTAATGTGCAGCATCAGAAAGTTTTCCTGCGGGCAGAGTTTGCGCTCTGTTCTTCCTGGTCCCTCCATGGATTCTGTTCCTCTCTGCGCCCAGCACTGGACTTTCTGCCGCCACCTTTCATCTTTCCCCATCTTTATGATCTGGCTGAGTCTTGGCTATCTCTATAGCACAGCCTCCTGGGTATGCTGGGTATAATTCTCCTGTCTACTGAGTCTAATACTCAGTATCTGTATTATTGTGTATATATATACACTGCACAGTACCACTTCTTCTGTCCTGTATACAGGGTGTAATCCTCAGTATCTGTATTATTCTGTGTGTATACACTGCACAGTACCACTTCTCCTGTCCTGTATACAGGGTGTAATCCTCAGTATCTGTATTATTCTGTATATATACACTGCACAGTGCCACTTCTCCTGCCCTGTATACTAGGTGTAATCCTCAATATCTGTATTATTCTGTATATATATACACTGCACAGTACCACTTCTCCTGTCCTGTAAACTGGGTGTAATCCTCAGTATCTGTATTATTCTGTATATATACACTGCACAGTACCACTTCTTCTGTCCTGTATACTGGGTGTAATCCTCAGTATCTGTATTATTCTGCATATATATATACACTGCACAGTACCACTTCTCCTGTCCTGTATACAGGGTGTAATCCTCAGTATCTGTATTATTCTGTATATATATATACACTGCACAGTACCACTTCTCCTGTCCTGTATACAGGGTGTAATCCTCAGTATCTGTATTATTCTGTATATATACACTGCACAGTGCCACTTCTCCTGTCCTGTATACTGGGTGTAATCCTCAGTATCTGTATTATTCTGTATATATATACACTGCACAGTACCACTTCTCCTGTCCTGTATACTGGGTGTAATCCTCAGTATCTGTATTATTCTGTATATATACACTGCAGAGTACCACTTCTCCTGTCCTGTATACTGGGTGTAATCCTCAGTATTTGTATTATTCTGTATATATACACTGCACAGCACCACTTCTCCTGTCCTGTATACTGGGTGTAATCCTCAGTATCTGTATTATTCTGTATATATACACTGCACAGTGCCACTTCTCCTGCCCTGTATACTAGGTGTAATCCTCAATATCTGTATTATTCTGTATATATATACACTGCACAGTACCACTTCTCCTGTCCTGTAAACTGGGTGTAATCCTCAGTATCTGTATTATTCTGTATATATACACTGCACAGTACCACTTCTTCTGTCCTGTATACTAGGTGTAATCCTCAGTATCTGTACTATTCTGCATATATATATAACACTGCACAGTACCACTTCTCCTGTCCTGTATACAGGGTGTAATCCTCAGTATCTGTATTATTCTGTATATATATATACACTGCACAGTACCACTTCTCCTGTCCTGTATACAGGGTGTATTCCTCAGTATCTGTATTATTCTGTATATATACACTGCAGAGTACCACTTCTCCTGTCCTGTATACTGGGTGTAATCCTCAGTATTTGTATTATTCTGTATATATACACTGCACAGCACCACTTCTCCTGTCCTGTATACTGGGTGTAATCCTCAGTATCTGTATTATTCTGTATATATACACTGCAAAGTACCACTTCTCCTGTCCTGTATACTGGGTGTAATCCTCAGTATCTGTATTATTCTATATATACACTGCACAGTACCACTTCTCCTGTCCTGTATACTGGGTGTAATCCTCAGTATCTGTATTATTCTGTATATATACACTGCACAGTACCACTTCTGTCCTGTATACTGGGTGTAATCCTCAGTATCTGTATTATTCTGTATATATACACTGCACAGCACCACTTCTCCTGTCCTGTATACTGGGTGTAATCCTCAGTATCTGTATTATTATGTATATATACACTGCAAAGTACCACTTCTGTCCTGTATACTGGGTGTAATCCTCAGTATCTGTATTATTCTGTATATATACACTGCACAGTACCACTTCTCCTGTCCGCTGGGTGCTGGCAGTTGCCAGGTGCCGCTTTACGCCGGGTGCTGGCAGCTGCCGGGTGTTAGCGGCCACTGGGTGCTGCCGGGTGCCGCCTAATGCCGGGTGATGGCAGCTGCCGGATGCCACCTGGTGCCGCCTCCCAAGTGCTGCCGGGTGCCGCCTAGTGCTGGCGGCTACCGCTGGGTGCTGCCGGGTGCCACCTTTTGGGTGCTGGCAGCTGCCGGGTGCCACCAAATGCCGGGTGCTGGCAGCTGCCGGATGCTGCCGGCTGCAGGCTGGTGCCGGCAAGTGGGAGACCGGGAGCCACAGAGGAAGAAGCGGCCGGGATGAGAAGAGTGGAGTCAGGTAAGGCACTGTTACAGCCGAAGATAGCAGCCTGGGGAACGTGACCGCTGAAAGTGCCTAGGGCGGCAGGAACTCCAAATATGGCCCTATGTAAGTGTGTCAATGTGTGAGTGTGTGTGTTTGTGTGAATATGTCTGAGGATGTATGTGTGAGTGTGTGTGAGTGTGTATGTGAGTGTGTGTGTATATGTGTGAGTGTGCGGGTGTGTATATGTGTGAGTGTGAGCGAGAGAACAAAAAGAACAGAGACCAGGTTGTGGAGACTTCTCTACAAAAAGGCGTTGGGATGGGGGACATTACTACAAGATGACAAGGGAGGGAACATTACTAAAAGATGGGGACATTACTACAAAATGAGGACCAGGATGGGAGACATTAATATAGGATGGGGACCAGGATGGGGCATTACTACACATATGGACCAGGCAGGAACATTACTACAAGATGGAGACCAGGGCGGGGGCATTACTACAAGACGAGTACCAGGATGGGGGTCATTAATATAGGATGGGAACATTACTACATGTAGGGACCAGGGAGGAACATTACTTTAAAAAGGGCACCAGGATGGGGACATTACTACAAGACGGGGACCAGTTTGGGGGACATTAATATACAATGGGGACCAGTATGGGGACATTACTACATAAAGGAGATTAGGATAGGAACATTCCTACAAGAAGATCAGGATTTGTACTTTACTAGATTGAGCAAAAAATTCTGGTATTGCTAAAATGTCACTAAGGGTACCGTTACACGTCGCAACATTGCATGCAGTTTCACAGGCAATTTGCTGGTTGCAGTGAAATCATGGACACATTGTTCCATTTGTACACGGCCACAAAATAGAACAATGTGTCCATGATTTCACTGCAACCAGCAAATTGCCAGTGAAATTGCATGCAATGTTGCGATGTGTAACGGTACCCTTAGTCCTACAAGCGATGCGGCCCCCCGATATCAATTTTTTTCTACATGCGGCCCACCAACCCAGCTGAGTTTGAGACCCCTGATCTAAAGTGTCTAGATACTGCTGAAACATTGACCATGCTCTATAGGACAGACATGACTAGCTTGGGGAACACTGACAGGCCCCCTGGGTTGGCTGGCCAACCAAGAGAGGCCTGAGCTGCACCCAACACAACATTCTATCCAGGTTGGTCTCCTCCTGCCATTTTGCAAAGTTGTTGGGGGTGCCAACCCAGGTTTTGCCAACCAATAAACACCCATTGGTGCCCCTCACCTTCATGAAAATGACCTCCTCCCTGACTAAGATAGTGCATAGTCTTTGGGGAAGATTGTCACGCAGCAGGGTGGACCTGTTGACGTAGTAACAATGCCCCGTACCTTACATATGGGACACCTTGTTCCATTATAAAACCAAACCCCTCATCCTGCAAGAATGCCACCACATTGCCTCGAGTACATTGGTCATACAGTCATTAGCCTTAGGCCCATGCAATCAGTCCTAGGTGATAGTATCTATGAGCCGAATCTCCTTAACAAAAGACACAAGATGGGGTGGTTGATGCCTTATAAGATAGTTGCTTGGAAGGGGTAGGGGTCCCCACAGGGCATTGTCCCAGTTGAAGGCCTCTGATGGCAGTTCTACATAAGGCTGGGAAACAGGGCATTCTGCCTCTTGTACCTCCTCCTGGTCCAGGTGGTATTGGGGAATGCAATTCAGTAGCCGCGGCACATGCTGCAGGTGGAAACCAGCCAGGCATGCTGCAAGATAATGTGCAGTCTGACATTTGATCCTCCCGGTCCCGGATGGCATAGGGAAAGGGTCACCTCTTTACTGCTGTGAGCTCCCCTTATCCTTGTCTGGCATCGGAGCCCAGGATTGGATCTGCCCCTCATTGCAGATGAGGCCCAAAGTGGGTAGCGCAGTGGAGAGCCAGGTGACATATTTGTCTGTCTTCTCTGCATGCTGTTCTGGGTCTGGTTCTGCTGACCCACCCTCTACCCCTGGGGAGGTTAGGAAGATGACCTCCTCCAGATCATGCTTTGCAGGAGATACATTACCAAACTACTGCGTAATGCCGTCATGGTAGCAAGTTCAACTGTAGTAGCAGTCAATGTACCTGTGTTGAACTGCACTGGTAAGATGGCAGTAAGACGCTGACTGAGCTCCACGGCTTTGTGTGTTTGGTTTGCCTAAGGGGCCTCTTCCACAGACAGGATTCAGACCCAAGCAATCACTACTGGATATTATTGTTTGCATTATATTGATGCCTTGCCTAGCTCCCAATCAACCCATCTATGTGGTGACTGGGCTGCAGAACTAATGTAAATGTCTGTCTCAAATCCAATTCCCAAGACAAGTCATAAAAACTGGGTTACAGTTAGGTGCAGTTATTATTGAAGCGTGAAATCTTTGTAGGAGAGATAATGATGAAAACAAACAAGTTTATTTAGATCAGTGTTTCTCAACTCCAGTCCTCAGGACCCACCAACAGTTCTTGTTTTCAGGATTTCCTTAGTATTGCACAGATGACAGTTTAATCACCTGCACTGCGGATAATTCAAACCCCTGTGCAATACTAAGGAAATACTGAAAACAAGACATGATGGTGGTCCTGAGGACTGGAGTTGAGAAACACTGATTTAGATGATGGTTACCATTCACCACCAATTCATCTGGAATGCCTAATATGGCTCGTGGGCACTGCATCAATGCAAAGACAACTTTAATATTAAATATACATATAACAAAGTTGTGCATTTGCCAAAAGTCTGTATTGTAAATGTATTGCATGAAATATAGCCCCAATGGGGAAAGTGTTACAAATGTATGTAAAGCGCTATGGAATTAATTATTATTATTATTATTATTATTAGTATCATGACTTGAAATAGTGATTGCATATTTCATAGAAGCAATATCCATACTATGGTGTTTCATCAGTGTTAACAGACCTATAAGATTATGGATGTAAAGCATATAATGGCCATATGCTATGTTTATATGAATTGCTATCACACAAGTGTAGAACATACAGCGTCACATGCTGCTGACCCTCTGCAATAATAAAGAGTTGCTCTCCAAAAAATAAATAAGTACAAAATAATGATAAAAAAATAAAATAACATAAGAAAAATCGAGAAAAAATCCCCAAAATATATTACTCTCTCTTAAACACATGTTTTAAGGACATTCTAAAGTTCCTGGACTACCCAGCTGCTGCCACACTTGCCACTGTTTTCAAAATTCAGACCCTGCAGGTGACAAATAGACCTACAAACCCCAGGAATCTTAAAAAAATTTATAGAAAGCTCCAAAATTACTACACTGTGATGCAAGCCAGTAGACCTGTTGGCTGGGAAAACTCCTAACCATATGGTTAGGTGCTGTCCCCAGCCAAAGGGTCTTCTGCTCAGCGTTTTGACCCCAAACAGGCAAATAATTTGGCGAGCACCTTGGCATTTGGCAAACTGACTCCAAACACTCAGATGTTCTCTCATCTCTAGTGACAAGCAGTGCTGTCACAAAGATTACTGCAGTTCAGACTTGAGGGATCACACGGGCTATTCCATGAGTTTGAACTGCACTACACTGCCTGACATCACCGCTCCTTGTTATCCCACAATATTGTCGAGTTATATCCACTACATCTCACGCAATATTGCGGCTCTCAAAAGACAGCGAGTGTTACAAGCACTGACCTCACTGAGGCTAACTCAGGTCACAAAGCATGATTTCCTGCTGCGTGATACCCACTGTGTAATCTGGGAAACCTTTAGTAAAGTCACGGCTTGTCACAGTGCTGGAGCCGTGCAGTGCCTGGTCTCCCAAGCATATGGGGAATGCAGTCACTGATCTTGCCACACATATCCTGGGACTACTTTAGGATTTATTTGCGTTTGATTTTTGTTGTATTCTTTACATTTTTTACATGCTTTTTTTGTTACTGAGTGGAATGGGAGATGTTTAAACAATGGATTTTAATGTTAAAAAATGTTGAAGGAGAAGTGTATTGGAAAGTTTATTTTCAAATCAAATATTTTTGGTGTTGTTATTTGTGTCCTTAGTCACTTGGATATTAATATTGATTATCAGAGTCATGCCCCGACATTACTAACATATGGGCTTGATGTCAGCTGACATTATCTAGCCCTTACTATAACCATGTTATATTGCAGTGAATAAGCATGAAGCTTAATGAGGGGATCCACAAGCAAAAGTGACTACAGTGGAGTCTGGTAAGCATTCTCCTGCTTTATTTACCATTTTGCTTTCTTTTACAGCCTCACAGCCCTTGCTGTAGCCATTTTATATCTACTATATA